>JAJTUR010000116.1:0-166715 GCA_021399475.1 Hyaloscypha finlandica | reverse complement strand
TCTCTAGCTCTATTAGGAAAAGGGTTTGTGTCGTTAGCCTTACCTTCTTAGAGTAAGGGTATTAGGTATTTCTATATTAGGTTAGGGTTATTATTATTAGAAATATCTATAAGAATATTTTAATTTATTATTAGGAATATCTATTTTTATTAGTAGGAATATTAGTTCCGTCGGTAAGAATATTAGTTCTATTAGCGAGAGTATCCTTTTTATCTTCTTTATTTTATTCTATAATAAGTATTTAATAGTGACCTTAGGAATTAAATTAGAGTATTATAGGTTATATAATATATCTTAACTTATTCCTTAGAGATAATATTACCCTAAGTATTTATATAAGCAAATTCGCTAGTATTATAGTTATTATATAAGTATAGAATAAAGCTAAGGTACTAGTAATACTATTATCTAAGCCGAGCTTCTAGAAGGTATTAAGAATAGCTAAGGTAATATCTAGTAAAGTACTAATATTACTATTCTCTTAGGTTATATCTATAGCTAGGTTATAGTATTAGTAGTAATAGAAATAGGTATAGTTATAGGATTAAGGTAATTAAGAGGGATTTCGTGATATTTTTATAGAGTAGAAAGTTATAAATTTACTCTTATTTTAGCTTTATAGATTCACCTCTCTTAAGCGAGCTACTCTAGTATAGGATATATTATAGTATAATAAAAGAGAGGTTTTTACGTAGTTATAAGGAAGGAACGTGGTACTAAATCGTATAACTAAATAAAGGGAATATACTTTAGGTTTAGATAAACCTAGAAAATATCTAGTTCTTTCTTCTCTTCCTCTAGATCCTAGAACCCTTATACTAGGGTTTATCGTTATTAGGGTAGTTCTCATTAAACTTATCCTCTTTTATATATTTAATCTAGTAGTTTAGGTAAACGAGAGTCTTATTTTATTGGGATTTTACTCGTGGAATTTTTAGAGTTCTAGAGTAGAGTTCTTAAAGTTTAATATAAGATATTATTCGTCGTCTATATCTTATTCCTTTTACTCTACTTTATAATAGAGTTTACTATAGAGTATCCTTAAGAATAAGATCCTCTTAATCTCTTATTCTAGTTCACTATTTACCTCTATTAAGTCTAGCTCCTCGTTTATCTAGCTAAGTAAAGGGTTACTTAGGTTCTTATAAAGTCTATTTATATAGAAGATTAGCTATATCTTATAGGATAGTAAAAGGTCTAGTTTATAGGAATAGTCGACTATTTTAATAATTCTAAATAATCTAGTAAGAGGGTAATCTAGTTTATCTAATAATTAGTTCGTTTTCTATATCTTTTTAATTATATAGATTATATCTTTTAGGCTAAAGTTAGGTTCTCACCGTTTCTTATTAACTTATTTAGCTTATTATTCTTAGGCCTTAGTTATATATTATTAGGTATAAGTAATTACTATATCGATTCTCTTAGTTTACTATTATACTTCCTTACGATTTAGTTTCTCCCTTAGTATCTTAAACTTTATAGTTAAGAGTATTTAATCGAAGTCTAGTTAAGGTTCGTACTTATAATCGACTATTAAGGGTAATAAGCTAGTCGATTCGTAAGGGTAAGTGGCGCTAGTAGTATTAAGTACTAGGAGTAGATTTACCTAGTTATCCTAGAAATAGTTTATAAAAGGGTATAGTCGTATATTAATTATCTAGTTAATAATCTCTATTTAGCTATTAGTTTAGGCGTGTTCTATTATTAATAGTTTTAGTTTAGTCTTAGTTAATTTCGATAGTTTATCTATAAAGTCTAAGATAAACTAAGGGCCTCGATTACTAGTAATAGTTAAGGGGGAGCCCCTAAATCACTAGATATATTAGTAGAAGAGGCTAGTAGTAGTCCTTATAATAGCGTTCTTCGTAGTAAGTAAGCTAATATAGTATTTAGATAACTAGTTAATTATAATAAAGATATTATTATATCTTTTACTTATTAAGCTAGGGTTATAGAAATCTATTAATAAGTCGTCTTATATCCTTAAGGGAACTAGTAAAGGGTATAATAAGCTAGGCGTCTTATCCCTTAGCTTATAGGATCTCTAGTATTCATAGTAGTTCGCTATGAACTAGTTAATATCTACTAAGAGGCTAGGCTACTAGTAGAGCTATTTAATTAAGACCTTTATCTTATTTCGACTAGGGTAAGCTATAGTTATTATACTATGAATTTACTATAGGAGTCTTATTCGTAAGTAGTTATAGTTATCTAGTATTATAAGCTTCTTATTATAAAGTAAGTAATCTCTAGATATCTCTTATAAGTTAGTCTTATAGCGCGCTTTCTCTCGATTATCCTCTAAAGATAGATCTATAAGATTTACTTATATAACCTTATTCGTGATTATTAGTTTATTAATTCCTCTAGGCTTTAAAGGGAGAGGAGTAATAACTAATTTATTAATAGTAGCGAGGATTATATTAGGATAGAAAATCACATGTGTCTTTTTAGCCTCTTTAGTCTACTTTTATATAATCGTGAGCTTATCTTTCCTAGATAAGATATTAGTAATCGTGTTCTCTTTACTTAGCTAATAAGTAATCTAAAAGTAGAATAATAATAAGATATTTATTTATTATATTTATTACTTATTTAGGAGCTTCTTTGTCCCGAAGTACTTAAGTGCCTTATAGTCTATAATAATAAGAAAAGTAAGTAGACTAATTAGTTTTACTTACTATTCTTATAACTCTTAGATAACAATAAGTAGTTCCTTATTATAGATTTCGTAATAGAGCTAAGTATCCTTAAGAGCCTTAGAATAAAAGGTAATAAGGTACTATTATCTGTCCTTAGTACTCTTCTAAGTTAATACTCCTATAATAACTAGGTCCAAATAATCGATTTCTAGTCGAGTTTCTTAGTTATACTAGAAGTAGGGTAATATAAGTACTAAGATAAGTAACTCTTTAAGGTATTTAAAGGCATCTCGTTAATTCTCGTTAAGTATAAACTTCGATAATATATCCTTTTTTATTAGTTAATTTAAGGGGCGAGAGACTCGCTTATAAGCTTATATAAACCTCTAGTAGAAGTTATAGAAGCCTAGGAATAATTAAACCTCCTTTTTAGTTATAGGAGGGTCCTAATCCCAAATAATAGTAGTCTTAGTAGGGTTTACCTAGATACTCTAATTAGAGATAATAAACCTTAGGAATATCGTCTTTAATACCTCGAACTTGTATTTATAGATATTAACTTATAATCTAGTATCCTCGAGTTTTTATAAGACTATTTAGACATATTATTAGTATTCCTTCTTATTCTTAGAAAAGATTAAGACGTCGTCTATATAAGCTAAGTAGAAGCTATCTAAATAGTTAATTAGGATAGTATTTATATATCTCTAGAATATTATAAGACTATTATAGAGTCTAAATAATAAAACTACTAGTTTATAGGATCTATACCTTATCCAGAAAGCTACTTATACTATAGAGCTTAGCTTTATTAGGATCCGGTTAAAGGTATATTAGACGTCTAGTTTAGTAAATATTAACGATTCTACTAAATAGTCGAGTATTTTAGTAATAAGTAGTAGAGGGTAGTAGTCCTTCTTTATTAGGGTATTTAATTAGCGATAATTAATATAAAAGTATAGGTTATTATCTTTTTTCTTAATAAATAAGATAAGTAATAAGAAGAGGGAATTAGATAACTTAATAAAGCTCTTCTTTAGGTTCTTAATTAAGTACTCTCGCATTTTTCTTAGTTCTAGGGAGCTTATTTTATAGAAGTGAGTTACCCTTATTAAGGGGTCTAGTTTATTAAAGTAGAGTTTATAGTTAAATAGTTAAGATTATAATAGTATATTTACTACTTTTCTCGAGAAAGTACTAGTTATATTATCTAGCTAAGAGAGTAATATAGTCCGAAGCTCTTATAGCTCCCTAGGGTTAAAGAATGAGGTATTACTAAGGGTATCTTATTCGTCCATATTGAGAGTATATATAAGGTCACGGGTTTAAGCTAAATACTTAGCTAAGTAGGTTTTTAGGCACTTAGTAGCTATTAGTAGGAACGAGTATTTCCTTAGTTTCCGATCTCGTTTCTCTAGCTTATAGTTAATCTCATTAATAGTAATAGATCTAATATAATTATTAGGATCCTTTATACTAAGTTAGAAAGCTATTATATTAATGAGATATATAAGATAATTTATTAATTTATCTATTTTAATAATATTAAGGTTTAATTCCTCCTTTTTAGCCTAGTATTCGGCTTTTCGGGTAAGGAGGTCTTATAGAGGGGCGAGGGATACTATTCTATTACTCTTTAGTTCTTTTATACTCGTCCTCTTTAGGACCCGAGTTATAGTATCTCCTAGTCACTTAAGCTAGTTCTATTAGTAATCTAGTAGTATGCCGTATTTAGTAAGCTATTTCCTTCCTAGAATTATATCGTGAGAACTTAGGTTAATAGATAAGAAGTATTACTAGGTCTAAAGGTATTAGTCGATTTCTAGGTTTACCTCGATAACTTATTAGATAACCTTACTAAGTTATTCGTTGAATCCTTAAAGGGGGACAAGATCTAGAAGTATATATATAAGTATTTAGAGTACTCTAATTAAGGGGTAAATATACTTTTAGTTAATTAGAGTATATATATTTACCCTAGTATTTACTAAGTACTAGAAAGTTATAGTATTTCTCTTCTAGTAAACCCTATATTCGACTAAGAACTACTCCTTACTAATAAGTTAAGTAAGGTCTACTAGTTCTTAGTAAAGCTCTTACTCTAGGAAAGTTACTTCTATACCTAGAGCTAGACTTTTCCTGAGTTATTATTATTAGATTCCTCTTTAGATAATAGATAGGAATTATATTCCATGTCGTTTAGGTCTAGTTCGCTTATCTTATCCGAGTAGTCTTCCTTAAAATAAGCGACTTTATAGGTATTTAGGTAATCCTTTTTAATATAGCTAGTCTTCTTATATAAGTAATAGTTAAGCATCTTAGGTATTTCTAGCTTCTTCTCAAATTCCTAGTGGACTAGCTCCCTTAGTCGTGAAAAGGCTAGTCGAGTCGTTTATTCTATTAGGTATAGATTAGTAGCTAGCCCCTAATTACCCCTATTCTTTCTAGTCTAGGGAATAGTATAATAGCGGATCGTTTCTATTAGGCGGTTTTCTCTAGATTACTAGTTCTTAATTAAGAGAAGCTTATTCTCTTATTCTATATACTATTCGGCGAGATCCCTAAGTATATTAAACTTCTTATCCCCGAGGCTCTTAAGTAGCTCTAGGTTTATCTTATTTATTAGATTATCGTATTAGTTATTTATCGATTTCCCTAGTTTAGTTATAAGATAAGTAAATTTAGCCTAGAATACTAGGAATACTTTATCTCCTTATTAAAGTCGTTAGTAGTCCTCCTTTACCTCTTAGTATTTTATTTCTTTACTTTTACTATAAGCTTATTAGAGGATCTTAAAAATCTATTTAATTAACGAGATTTATCTAATTAAACTAGGTTCTAGTCGATCCTATATAAGGTCCTTAGTATCTCTAGCGACTAGCCGTGCTATATAAGTGATCTTTAGGGGTTCGTTATTAAACTTGATAGAGTTCTATATTAATTTATTCCTTATATTAAAGACTTAGTTATTAATCTAATAATCGTCCTTACTAGTAAATAGGGTAGGATCCTTAATTCTAACGAGTCGGGGTCTATTACCGTAACCTAGTGATACTAAGCCCTAGTATTACTCTCTAAAGAGTTCTCTTATTAAGAAATATCGACTTTCTTAGATATCTACTTACTTATTCCTCTATTTCGCTATATCTAGTTAAGTAGTTCTCTCCTTTTCGCGAAGCTAGTTTGTAATTACTTCTAATTCTTCAATTCTATTATTTAACTAATTAATATAAACGTGGGCTTTTTAGCTATAGTTCACTTATTAGTCGAGTATATTACAGTATTCGTTAATAAGGTCTTCCCTAGTTATTAATTTCCTTCGTTCAACGAGTGTCTTAGGCGTATCTATACTAATCTATACCTCCCTATTAGCTAATCGTGTCTTTATATTATTATTAGGGAAGGTTCTATACTAGGCCTCCTAGTATTAGTAGTCTATAACATCGAAGTCCTACTCCTCTATTCCGTCGCGCTAGGGCCTTTTACTAGCCACGCCGAAAGTTTCTATACTTAGCCTAAAGTCGTCTAAGCTAGATAGTCCGGGCGTATCGTCTATTAAGGCTATACCCTAAAGGGGTCTTAGTTATTTGAGATTAACTCTCCTTATTTCGAATTAGCGAGCTAAAGCTAATTATTGTCCTTTTTTGTTTTAGATTAGTAGACTAGACTAATCCTTCCTTAGGTAAGGGTAGAATTGTTTCTTTCTCTCTTATTAGTCGACGAGGGGTATTATCTAGTCTAGCTAAGGGTCCGACTCCGAGGTTAGCTAAGTTATAGAGGATAAAGACGTCATTTATTCTAATTAAGGGCCGGACTCCGAGGTTAATTAAGTTATAGAGGATATCGATTCTTCTTTATTTTGAGTTAGTGGAATAGTACCAACTATCGTCTTTCCTTATTTTAAATCAGTGAACTATAACTAATTATCGTTCTTCTTTTCTTTGAGATTCGGGAGGAATACCGAATATTAAGGGTAATATAGCTATCTTCGCCCCCTAAGGACGTAGTACCCTAGTCCTTTATTAGGAGTATTACTATTACCTCTATAGGCTAAGTCGAGTGAGCTTAGTATTATGTGACGGCGAGATTAATATAATAGTTGAGGCTTAAGGTTTAAAGAATCTTATATATTGAAAATACTAAGCTAAGGGGTAAAGAAGGGAGGAGTCCCTTAACCTTTAATAGAGTATTACTAAGATCCCTAGCTTAGTCTCGCGTTTCGCCCCTAGCTCCTAGTACCTAGCCCCTAGCGGATTATATAGAGGTACTAGCTGTTATAGATTACTTTCAGAAGAATTCATCTAAAGAATTATTAATTATATCTTGATTTATTATTTGTTTTATAACTTATTTCTTTACCTTATAGTTTACCCACTTTTTAGTAGTAGTCTAGAAGCCTAAAACTCTAGTTAAGTCAAGTAAAAGCAGCTTAATTAAGTTATAATATTTTCTTTTATTTTATTAGTAAAAGAGTAAAGTTTCGTATAAGAGAGTCGGGCGGTCTATAAAGATGTGAAATACTACTCGGCTAAATTTGCTATTTTCTAATTCTCTAGCCTTAGGTATTAATATTAACTATAGCTAGAGATAATAGAATATTACTAAGTAATTAGTCAATTCTTGGAATGTATATTAACGTGGGTGCCAGCCTGCGGCTCACACGAAGCCTTCGAAATTCATTAGAGTATTGGAATTTAATTAAGAAACGTTAGAATGAGTAGTTAGTAAGTAGATGAAATCGGTAAAGTTTCAGGTAGAGTGTATAGACAGCATCACCCACCCAAGCGAGCTTACGAAAGCTATTAGTAACTAAACACAGATTAATAGCTCCTCCTAGCGCCCGAAAGACGGAGAAAGCAAAGTCCGAAGGCACTGTACTCTCTTCTCTTCGAAGAACCTTCTTATTTTAACCTTTAGTCAAAATTTCAAAGGTATCTCTAAAAGAAACACCTTCTCTCTTTTAGCTAGCGCTAAAATTTCGAAGGCAAAATTCTCGGATCCAAAATGCCCCGGAAATGACTCTTTCATAGTGTTGAAGAGGTGTGGAAGCCTAGAGGCTGCGTGGAATGAGTCATGTGATAATGAGTCATGTGCCTTGCACATGACTTGGAATGGACTGTATTTATATGGAGATCTGTCCATACGACGCTCATTAGTTCAGTCAATGCATTCATTCCACGAACCTGTCAACACATAGACTATCCGTGCTTTCTCCCTTATTCACGATGCTTTTTGGTTTTTGCATAGTGCGCGGGGGGTCTAAGAGGGTATTGGATCACTTCTTTGGGTACGAGGAAGGTTTCGGCAATGTCGAGAACTCGATGTACGCATCGAGTTTCTGGTTTGCTCGAAGTGAGAGACATCCGGATCTGATCGAAGTCGTGATAGTGGTCAAGTCCGGAAGGCGGGAATTTTTGCTGGCTCTGTTGGCTGTACATTTGCATCTTTATTGTAGGCTAAAGAAACAAATTATAAACTTCATTGAGCCTCTTTCTAACACGATACCTCTTTGGGCGTGTGGATGTCCAAATAACTGAGTCTATATAAAAGTTTGAAACTAAGAGAAGGAATGGATGGAGCTGTGATCCTATTCAAGCTCCTTTGGCAGCTCTCCCTATCTTTTATTGAATTCTAAAACGCTGTCTCCGCTCCGGCGGACGATACCTATGTTTGGCGTACCATCCGTCTTCCAATGTGACAACACCTCGAAAGGAATAGCTACCATTGGGTTGGCGACTCAAGGCACACAATTGTCTACCGCCATCCAATCGTACCACCAGGTCTCCTTCTTTAATGCCACGGAGTCCTGGTGGTCCGAGTCCGAGAGTGTTTTGCCCCATCATAAATAATTGGCGGCCGTGTTTGTGAAGATAAATGCTTGTGTTCCATTCCTGATGGGCCCATGAATATATTGCCGCATACAGTTCGGCCCGATTATCCTTACAGAGCGCCATGCTGCCTTTGAGGGGGCAGTTCTCCGCTGCCCAATGCGAGAAAAGAGTGTTGTAATCAACGCCACGCTTGTTCAGGTAATCGAAAAGCCACATATCCCGCACGCCAGACTGTATGCGAAGACAGTTCTCAACCTCATGGATGTACGCGTCAGTATCCAGACCATAGATATCCACCATTCTCTGAGCTGAAGAGCTCATTGGTTCACCAACTTTCCCGAGAACGTACTCATGTGGCATACCATTTGTTTTTAGAGCTGTCTGTCCATTTGGAGATGTGAGTACATCCCAGAAAGCGTCTTCTTGAGGTGTCTTTCTCGTCAAAAATTCCATATCCTGCTCCTGACCCACTTCAACGCTCTTGTGGGATTTCCAGCTATCGGCATAAACATCCTCGATCGCTAGTATGAAGTCACTCATATCGGGCGGCACAAGATCGGAAAGGATCTTTATATCTTGTGTAACGATTGACTCTGGTCGCCGAAAATGGTACGCTTCCGCTGGAGACATGCAGATAGTGCAAGCTTTAATTTTGCCGTGCACTATGCCACTTATCAGGAGGCTCTCTCCGCCCACAATTGGCGGCTCATTTATGAAAATCGGGTCCTCGATGACGCTTTCGATGACTTCGGCTGTCCAGAGTCTAGGACATCTGAAGTCCGGCACCCAGGACGGTGTTCCCTGTATATGGCTCAAGGATGGCGCAGCAAAATACTCGAGCAAATCTGCTCCCCTTTCTTGGGACAGAACATAGCTCATCGTTTTGTGGTATACTTGCGCCTCTGTCAACCCATAATCGGCCTGTAATTGATCTCGCCCTTTGGCATCCACTAGGGAAAGTAGCGCAAACACCCGATCTCGTGGGTCTGTGGCTTGGGAATCTGAAAACTGCTCGAGAAGGAATTTTAGACTTGTAGTTTGAATCCTATCAGCCCCTCGGAGGTCCTCAATATGAGGAATATAGTGAGAAGTGTCTCCACTTGTTATAGAATCGATGAGCAATTCATAGTGTAGTTGCTCCTTGTACCACAGATACCCTCGGCGATCAGAAATGGTGAGAATGCGGCCTAGTGTGAGAGGAGGGTCCTTTATTATATTCAAATCGTGAATATGGCGAGCTGCTTTGTAGAAATGATCCCAATCAGAAGAGTATGGGCCGCAAATGACCCGACCTCGGTGCGATACGGTGACTTCTTGGACAATCCACAGCCGGTTCCAATATGTCCGAGAGAGCAGATCAATAATGGCCTGCCAAAGGGCCACGTTTCCGACATCGAATAAATCCATATTGACGACTTTCAGATCCTGGAGTGCCGCACTCTTCTCCTTCCTCACCGTTACCAGCTCTTCTTCGCACTCACTAATGTGGTTGTCCAATCTAGGATTCTCTATCCCGCTCTTTGCCTTCCTCGCGCGTTCATATAGTTCGCTCAAGACGATGTGGAGATCAGCTTCGGCAGCACCCCGCACCTGGCCAATCTGATCAAGTTTCGTGAGAGCCTCCTGGCTCCCAAGAACGCTATCTCCCAGCCAGATCAAAACCTTGTCCCCAGCCTTGTAAATCTTGCCCATAATCGACACTTGCTGCGTCCTCTCATTGTCATTCTCCTGGTCGATACATAGCGCGTCGATCCATAAAAATCTTCGAAGAGTGGGCAATCTTAGCTTCTTCAACGCGGCTAATAGGTTTGTAGTGACGAGGATATGTCCCTTTCCACAGGCCACAGGATAGGTTCGTTTTGATGCCCCCCACTCGTATGAAAGAGTTTGAAATGCGGGAGCATCCAGCAGATTTGTTTCGTGTAAGAAGAGCTTCACGCCTCTACTTTCTTTCATTGAAAGAAGTTCAACGACCCGTATAGAGTCGGATCTTAGCAGTTGTTGATACCGGTAGAGACCGCCAGGCGGTGGCGGCTTCGTTGTCACCGTGACTCTGGCCTGCTCCCAGATGCGGACTTGCTGACGAGGAGCAAAGCCTGTTAAGTATCGTAAGTTGGAGACAATCAATTCTACAGCCTTGGCTAAGTCTAGGCCAAGGTATCGCAAAGCCTGGGTCAGAACACTGGATTTGATTATGAATCTCCACAAGAAATCGTCATGTACCGCAGGGTTATGATCCCGAGACGTTGGGACTGATCTCAAAGCTAGTTCCCACTGCCACTCTTCAAGCCACCCTTCAAGCCAGGCTTCAAGCGGATGCTTCGGTGGCTGGGGAGATGAGCCTTGATCGAGGATGGAAACTGGCCCGTCTCGGCTCTGGAGATCATCGATATCGTCCATAGATTAAGCAAGAAAACTGTGCAAGAATGGGATAAACAAGTTTCGTTTAAGCTATTAGCCAACTTTGAAAGGAAGAGAAGGCCTCCCTCTTTCCTTTTCGAAAAGGAGCGAAGCGAAAGTCAAAGGTCGTCGGCAACTACCGAACTTTAGCCGCGTCAGTCACGTGCGCGGTACCCTGAAGCCAACTTGGAAGATTTAAATCTCATCTCTTTTCTTCTTCGAACCTATCTTCCCTCAACTACATCTCAGCCTCCTCTCATACCATTGCCAAAGGCTCAAAAGATGCCTGCTGTCAATTATCAATCAATTCCTCAGCCTCGCGATCCGGAGTTCCACGAAGGAAGGATGTCGCATGGAACCTATTTTCAGCTCCTTCGGCCGTTCGCCTTTTTCGGTGAGAGAGTTTGGCAAAGCTTTTGGGCGCCGAATGGAAAATTCTCCCCTATGCAGGATGCTGCATTAGTGATGCAACGCATGATTAATGAATTCAATTTGAGGATCCAGGATTCCAGGCTAGTGTCTTAAGGTTAGATACTGGGGAAAGTAGGAAGTGAATAGGACTTTTTAAGCTAGAATATACCGACGGTCACTTCAGTCATCTGATTAGGAGCTGTCAGCAAGTTTTGGCACGTGGGCACGCACGTGCCTTTCTCTATCCTCAGGCGCATAGGCCAACTTATTTATCATTAGTGATGCCTGAGGCCATAAGGACAAGTTAGGTAGAAGTGTGGCTGAGAACGCCGACAAATTGGCAAAAGTAGCCGAGCAAGTCCCTTGTCGTAGAACTTTTATTCAAATTGTCACCGTATTTTAATATGAAACATTTCAAAAACGCTTATAGAGGAAGTACATGACTTTTTCTTACACCTGCTCGAGATTTGAACCATAAGGCCTTCTTATAGTGTAGCAAAAGTATCGCGTTATAAGGTTGAGTTAAAAAGGAATACAATTTTGATAATATTTCAAACAAGCACAATAGAAGCTCTTTATAAGAAAATTCTTATGTAGAAAATTTTAACTACAAATAGTAGTACGAGATCTTTTAGAATAAGTTATTCCTATTTATTATTAAGATTTTTGCGGTTTAGTCGAAGTACCGAGCTGTACTACGGGGTTTTCGCTTCGCAGGGACATCGGTCACACCGTTTCAAGCAGATCCGCAAAAGATGAAGTTACCCTCCATCCTCGACGAGCAGGTAGAGCTGTTGGCTAAGGAGGGCGACCGGACCTCTCTCGCTTCTTTGACTCGCTTGAATCACATTCCATTACACCAAATAGACTCATTGAGCGTCGAGGTACTAAAGGGGTAGATACTGTGGTTGGAGGGATGGGTGCGGCGTAGAGCAATTGACAAGATAATCATAGCATATCGTACTAATTCAAAAAATCAATATACAGGTTGGCTCGAATCCTCGCTTAGACAGCGGGCACGCCACGCTGCGTTGAGTAGGCAAGACAGCTTAACTACGCAGAAAGTATAATATGATTTAATTATTCCGGGAACCTTGCAATCTAGGAGCAACGAAATGAGAAAACGAAACCAGAGTTTTGAAATCAGGAGTTTGAAATCAGAATTTGAAACAGTGAAGAGACAACCAGGATTTCTTGTTATAGGACTTCTATTTCATATAACGTAAACGCAGAACAATATAAGGTCCCGTTTCCTATAAGTTGGATAGAGGCAATTTGAAGAACAGGTACCTTTGTAAGTTCTAGGTGGCTTTATAGCTTCTATCCGGATGAAAACAATGAACCCACTTCCTAGATCTTAGACAAATTCAAAATGCCATCCTCCTGGTGTCCCTAGTTCTCTTCCCCTACACTAAATAGCCGCCCCTCACACCACGCTAATAACTCCGCCACAGTATTCAAAACCCCTTAGCCCTCTGCTAAAGCACTAACATTAGCTGAACTTCTCTAAGCTAAGTTCCCGTTAGGTTATTATAAAGACCTTACAAAAAAGTACCTAGGAATAAAAGATGTATTAGTCGTTATACTAGATTAGGGTACGTCAGATTTAAAGAAAATTGGACTAATGAGGGAGAGGTCTATTATAGGTATAACGCTCGTATATACGGGTGTAATTACGGAGTTTACTTTAGAGGGAATAGGAAATTAGGAGGGGGGAAAGAGTTTTTGGGTTATTTATAATACGATTTTCTCATTAAGGGCGGGGCCTATATAGTATACGGGGCTAAAGAGGTTAAGACCACCGCCGTGTTAGGTGACCGATTTACTAGGTATAAGAACTAGGTTTCTTCTTAGTTCTTACTAATAGAAAAGTAGGCTATAACGCCGTTATAATCTCATATAACTATTATAATTACTTAGATTTTTCTATTATTAAGGCGATATTCAAAAAATTCCCTAAGGCTAGGTATTTTATTCCTTTAGGGAATAAAGGCTAGATTTATTTAGTTACTATACCGCAGAATAGGGTCTATAAGCTTAACTAGTAGTAAAACAGAGAATATAGTATACGGGACTTTAGGTATATAATATTATAGGATATGAGCAAAGATATACTATTACGCTTCACTTGTATTCTAGCTTAATATAATTCTAGAAGAGGAGCCTTTAACTAAGGCATAATACTCTAGTGTAAGTAGGTTATTAAATAACTCTTTAAATATAAAGGCGAAACCTCTTATACTAAAAGAAAATATGTGATATATTATACTAGAGATACGGGCTACTAAAGAATATTGAAGTCGACTACTATATGCCCTATCTTTAAGGAAATCAGGCAGAAATTTGGACTATTTAACTTATTATTTATACTAATATAGAGAGGTAGAAGTCTAGGATTTATATCTTATCTTAGCTTATATTTATCCTATAATAGTATCCCTTCTACCTTATATTTAACGCTAATAGATATAATTAATATTTATAATAATATATTATCGAGGAATATAGTAGTAGTATATTTTAGGACTTTCATTAGGTTAGAGAACGAGTCTTTAGAGGCGATTATAGAGTTTACTAAGAGGAGGGAAAGTTAAGATATATTGAGCCTTAATAAACCGTAGTAGTGTGTTAAAGGATTATTCAAGTTATTCAAGTTATTTATGAATAATTCATGAATAACTTAAGTAAAATATGAGTAATGTATATCTTAAAAAACTTGAGTAAAGTAGAATAATTATTTATGAATAACTTGAATAACTATGAATAATCACGTGAAAGTCACATGAAAGTCATATGACTATAGTAAATTATTATATATTTAAATAAATAAAAAACAACTAAGGTACCTATTAAGTAGCCTTATATAAGCTAAGCTAGAACTAATATAAGGCTACTTAAATACTAATTTTCTATAATAATAAACTAATTATCCTCTTTAAAATCTCGCTTTTTCCCCTTTTCCTCTTCTTCTTTAACCTCTTCTAATTCATCTTTAAATAACCCCCAGCTTTTTAAATAGGATATTAACTCAAAAGTACTCTTATTAAGTCTATTACGTAGTTTAGACATAATAAGGGCACCTTGAGAGAAAAACCTCTTACTAGCTACTAAGGAAGCTAGAATTCCTAAATATTTCCTAGCTATTAAAGCTAAAACAGGGAATCTAGTAGTATTAGACTTCTAATAGTCTAAGGGCTTAGTCTATATATATATTAGTACTAATATATTAAAAAATATTAAGGAAATATCGGGGGATTATTTAATAGAATTTAAGTGAATTCTACTTACTTTTCTATCTTCTCTCTTCTCCTCTAAATAAGTTACTAATTCGTCCTTTATTTTAGAGGTAGAATTAGTAATATATATATCCGAGTTATCGGAATCGGAATCGGAATTGGCTATACTAATATCCGAGGTACTAGATCTAGCTTGAGATATATTATAATCGTATTTATATCTGAATTTAAAAATTAGTTATTAATTTATCAAAAACTAACAAAAGGAATTACTTATACGTTATAATTAGTCTTTAATCTATTATATATATCCGAGGATATACCGCTAGATAACCTAATACTAGTTAATCCTTCTTATTTAATTCGAGGATTAAGAATAAGAGCTAAGTATAAAGCTTTACTTTTATTATCTAAAATGCCTATTTTAGGATAATATTTTCGAAGCTTAGCTATACCCTTATTAATAGCATCTGTAAATGCTTTATCCTATTAAATATTAGTATAATATTATTAATAATATAAGAAGGGTTTAAAAAAGACTTACTTTAAATTCTTTTTTGAAATTTTCTAATTTATTATATATTTTATATACCTTAGGTATAATATAATATATAGTAGGGTAGTTTTCGGCTTGTAGCTTAGTTATAGCCTTAATAAATATTGAAATTATATTTAAAATATTATTTAAATAAGTAATTTTAATATTAGTTAAAACTAGACTTTTATCTTTAAAAGCCTTTAAGTTAGAGATATTAATAACTACCTTAATAGCTTTATATATATGTAAAAAGTTCTTTAACATATAATAAGTCGAAGACTACCGTGTTTTTTGATCTATAAATAATTAGTATTAATTAATAGTTTAATAATTAAAGGATTAATTATTTACTAAGTTAAGGGAATCGAGTATTTTCTATATTAAAAGCTTTAATCTGAGCTTCTAATAGCCGTCTATTTTCCTGGTTATACTTAAGACCTATAATAGTCTTTCTAACCTTTCTCTAAATAGATAAATCTATAACTTATTAATAAATATTATATAAATTATATAGGAAACTTACTTGTTACTTGTTCTCTTTCATCTTCTTCTTCTCTATCTTCAAGTTCTTTTATTTCTTGCTCGTATAAATCTATAGAATAAGAAGTATTATAATCGTTCATAATAAGAGCTTTTAAAATATCTTAAACTACTAGATTTAATACGTGAGCTATATAAGGGATATCTCCTTGAAACTTAATACCTTCCTTATTATAATGCTTTATAAAAGCCTTTAATAAGGTATCGTTTGAGCTAGTATTATCTTGAGTAATACTAAATAGAATATATTAGTAATTATTAAATTTAAATTTAAATTAAATTAAATTAAATTAAATTACTTACCTAGTAATATTATATTCGATATTATATTGTTTTAAAGCTTCTAATAAGATAGAAAGCATATAAACACTAGAGTGTATATCGTTTAAGTCTTTTATAGCTAATAAATAAGATTTTAATTTAAAATCCTTATTTATAAAGTGTCTATAGTATATTAGTATATATTTTACTTAATTATTAGAATATTTAAACTTATATAGTAATTCTAAGGAAAGCCTTTTGATTTATACTTGTCTAGGCGTCTAAAGTAATAGAGAAGGTTCCTTGAGAATTAATATTCTCTTTTAATTCTTCTTTAATATTTAAACTCTTTTCGATATACTGTAACTTAAGCTCATCTATAAGAGCCTTCGAGTATATAGTAAGTACTTGACTATTAAATATTAGTATATATATAATTAAAGGGTAATATAATAAACGCTTACTGATTTAAATAAGATATTAGCTTTTTAAAGCTTAGAGTAGTAATAGCCCGAAAAGAAATATTATTATTAATAATAAAGTTTAATAATAATTTCTTAAAGTAAGTAATAGTAAAGCCTTCTTCTCGTTATCCGGATTACTTATTAAAGAGGCTATTTATAGTCGTTTGTGAGCTAGAAGCTTCACTTTCACCTATTAATTATATTAGTAAATATAGTTTTTTATTAATAATAGAATAACTTACTATTATTATTATTATCCTTAAGGCTCTTAAGGTTTATAAACTTATGAGCATGTCGAAAATGAGAGTAATAGTTACTCGTAAGAGTATATATCCGTTAATTAAGCTATGTTTTACTATTAAATTAATTAGTAAAAATTAATTAAAAATTAATATATTAACTTATAAACACCCTTTAACTATACACTTAATAGTACACGTACATAGATCTTCGATATTCTCTTATATAGGATTTAGTATCCTTTTTAAGTAGCCTTTCTTAAAAAGAGAAGCTTGCTTATTAAGGGGCCTTAATTCGAAATCGGGGTGGTTTTGGCTTATATTAAGCTTAATCGAGGAGTCTTGAGACATTTTAGAGTATACTAAGTATATATAAGGATATATATAATATAAAGTAATATAGTAAGAGTAATAGTTAATATTTTATATAGAATTGAAGTATGAGAGAGAAGTGAAATTAAGGAAAACGACGTATTCTTATAGAAAATTCTAATATTCTAAAGTCTGCTTTATGGTTCTCCTAATTACAAAGATTCACCTTAGCTCGGAGATTCTAGTCCCTTGATTTCTAATTTCTATCTCTTATATTAGTAATTTAATATAATCGTAATTCACGGAGGTTCTAGAAGTATTATTGAGGTTCGATTCGCTTACTAAGCGCTACTACCACCTGATTGGCTAGCGAGGTGGCGCTAGGTGCGGGACCACCCGAGGCCTTACCTAATTAAGCTAGCCTATCACGTGCACAGATCACGTGCGTTATTCAAGTTATTCATGATTATTCATGAATAACTTGAATAATATATGAATAAAATAAGAATAACGGGTTTTTAGCTTGAATAAAATAAGAGTAACGGGTGTTATTCTATTTTACTCTATTCATTTGACACACTGACCGGTAGTAGAGGGGCGTAGTCGTGCTAGTATACTTAATATATTAGTGGGAGCATTGCGGTAGAAATTAAGATATACGAGGTTATATAAAATTAAACTTATTTAATACTATTAATACGTGCTTTTCAAAAGCTTCAAATACGTAAGAATGATTATCTTAATTAAATTCGTATTATAGCATGTCTCGTCTGTCCAGCTGCTGAAATCCCTATGCGTGTCACGTGACCATTTCCGTACGTGATTCCTGTTGAAATTAGGGGCCTGAGGCCCCTAATGAGCTTAGGAAGCCCTGGAATAGAACGCTATTGGGCTGTGCACTATGGGGCTTAATACCCTATATAGCTGGGATACCCTATATAGCTGGGATACCCTATAGTATGCCCTATAAAGCTGAATTGGTTTAGCTAGTATAATTGAGTCTCTTTCCTACATGCAGCATGCAATCATCTTTGTTTCTTTCCACTTCTATTCAAGCCTTGTCTTCGAACAAAGCATCCTAGTTCATTATTGTTGGACACAACAAGCCTACCGAAATACCTTCAAGGAAGCTACACATTATCTCTTGACATTCTGTGTCTCTGGTACAGGCGTGTCATGGTTCCGCTCAACTCCTAATTTTGCAGTGTCCACACCCTTCGCCAAGTCATCAGCTCCTTCGCTGCTTTACCTTCAATGTCGGAGGTTGTGCATGAGCAACAGGGACACTTTTCCGTCGGAAAGGAGGCATTGCTCCACTCTGTGGTCTGATTTAAATATACTCCTTGGTGACTTCCATTTGTCCCGTCGGGTCTCAATCCTATTACTCTCATCATAACTCCCAAAGACTCACGCAAAGCCACTTCAAAAGAATTTGTTAAGGTGAATCTCAAAAGGAAATAGATCTCGTGCAACAAGTTTAACTTGGCAGAGCGATAAAGAAGTCTCTAAATTATCTCACATATCAGATTTTTTGGCTTCGATATCTTCTCCGGAGTCTTTGATCTTCGAATAACGGAGATCAAGCATTAGAATGCACCACGCTAGCCTTCTTAACAAGCCGAAATGAATGATCTAGCTCTAACCAGAGCTGTGAGGAATCCAGCTCTTTCGGTTTACATTACCAGAGTTCACTCTATGCTCAGAGCGGACAGCGCTCTGCGCTCAGTGCACCGCAGGCGAAATCATCTCGCAGCGAGCTAGATATGAAAGCTTAACAATTTCCTAAATCTTTCAAACACCAAATTCGCACTCGATATCCTGACAAAACATCCACCATGGAACGCGCCGAGGACGAACTCGAACGCATCATGTATCGCGACGCTCCTCCTAGGAAACGAGTCCGCGAAGCTGTAAGCTACTCAAGCAGCTCAAGCAGCTCAAGCAATACAAGCGATGATGAGAGCGAACTGGATTTCCCTGTCCCAGATGAACCACCACCTCCATCCCCGAAGCCTCTCCTCGCAACGATGTCTTCGGGCAAGCAAGTCGTCGTTCCTCGTCCCAACCTCCCTATCGCCCTCCAAGACGTTATTGAGTTCCTGCACCATTTCAAGATATTTGTACGCGTCTCTTCCCCCCTTTTCCCACAGATCGCGCTAACAAACGACCACAGAAAGGTCTTATCTCCGGAGACTTTGATAGATCCCAAGGCGCCATGCTTGCTGTTCTCACAAAATGGAACTCGGTTTACACCATCGCCCAAGATCCTCACATGGCGTCTGCTGAAGCAATCGGAGAGAAAGCCGGTAACAACCTCGCCCTTCGTTGCATCATCACCAAACAAGAACGCCTCCTCAGACCTCTTCATGGTTATTTCGACAATCTCGACCTGCAAGCAGAAGAGAACTTGAGAGACATGACGGGAAAGGACATGGACGAGTATGCGGAGTATGGTCCTCTTTCTTGGTATCATATGCAGGCTATGCAGCGCCGCTTTGCACGCTCAGTCAAGGCCGGCATCGTCCAGATCTCACGAAAGGAGCAAGCAAAGCGTGAGGAGGAAAAGCAGGCCGCGAAGCTTCTGGCGGAGATTGAGGCAACGAAGGCGATCGAGAATCGTGGAGGTATTGTGTTTGGCTCTGGTGGTGGCGCGCGTGGTGGATATGACTTCAATATGGAGATTCAAGTGACCGACGAGTTCACCTTCAAGCCATACGAGGGAGGCGAGCTGGGGGATATTGAATTCGATCTCGATGGTACTGCTTGAATGTTGAGCTCGGAGACGGTACAGCGGTCCTTCGACGTTCCAATACCAGGTAGTAAGATCACTTCCTACCTCTCGTGCCTGTGCTTGAGAAATACTCTTGTTCTCTTTCATGAATAAAATGAACACGCATTGAGACCCGTTTTCCTTCGCTTTTGATATGTGAATACAGTGAATTTGCCCTTTCAAACTTTGCTTCTGATATCATGTCCGATCTCGCTCTTCAAAATTCTTTTACATTTTCTTCAACCACGCCCATTGCAAATACAGAACCAAAATGCACAAACGAGTCCACGACGTTGACAAATGGCTTGAGGTTATGTACCAGCTGGCAAGACCCCTTTCTCCTCTCTGCCGCCTGCAGTGCGCTCATCATTGCAGGGCTTCATCGACCCCTCGGTCGCACCTCCACACGAATCCACCTCCTTCTCCGACCAATATTGCATGGCCGAAATCTTTGCCGCCTGGCTTGGCGAAATACGCAATTCGAAAACTGCAACCAAGAACGGTAAAGAAGTAGGACGGATGATTGCAGAGCAAGCTTCACATAAAGGGATGAAGTTGAGGGATGTCACAAAATGCGTAACGAAGGCCGGAGAATTCTATTTGGAACTGGTGGGTCAGCTTGAGGAGGTGGTGGGAGGCGGCGAGGGCTCGGAGGGGAATGGGAAGAAGGTGATAGAGGATTGGAGACATGAAATGCAGGTGGCAAGGCTGATGATGACTTTCTTTACGACTGCTTCTTTGGAGGTGGAGAGAATTCATCGAATGGAAAAGAGAAAGCAATAAAGTTTCCGAGATGAGAGAAGTTTCTTGGAGGTACAGAATTAATTCTGCATAGGGGATGATGGCAGAGCTCACAAGGAGACAAGCCACGATACCCTTTCGCCAAGGAAATCCTCCCTCAAATCTTCACTTCCAACTATAACTACTCAATCCACCAACTGGTGTTTAATATAATATGGACTTCGGCAAGACATCCATTCTTCCTATCGTAGTTGCGCAACTATGGGTCTCTTCAAGAAGGGAGAGCAAGCTTCCACACAGAAGGGTACTGCATGTGAGAATGAATTTTTGCTGTGAACCAAGAATTGAAAAGTGGACGAGAGTTGATAGCAAAACTTCGGACGTTTTGCTTTGTCATTTTTTGAAGGGCGATCAGGGATTTCCACTATTTCCTTGCATTGCAGATCCCTCTTGGCTCCTCCTTAAGCGTGTCTTTTGATCCCCCGAGGTTAAGTCTTAGAGCCACGTATAACGAAACGAACTGGCTCAAACCCGGATAATTTTACACTCCTCCACTTGAGGAAAACTTTGTCTTTTAGTCTGTCGCGATCAGGGGAATGAAACCGGGGGTTTATCATTCAGTGGCATTTTTCGTGCCGGATGGTCAAGTGTGGACAGCGGAGCCTAAGGTCGAGTATAATCCCGGGCATTCAATTAAAGGAGAGCCGAAACTCGTTCTCGATGATTGTGAGTCCACGTACTCGGAATCTAAAATAGGTTCCAGATCACCGACGCACCAGGTTTTTTTTTTTGCACAGTGAGTCGTTCTTTTCCGCGAATAAAGTGGGCAGGTCAGACAGAAAGACTCGCTAAGTCAGATGGTGTTGATGTTTTGCGTCTTACAGGGATGCATTTGATGGCGATCGGCGATATTTTATTTTCCAGTTCTTGCAAAAACGGGTCTTTTTGCAAGCTAACGTTCATCCTGGTGGTACAGTCGCTCCACCCGGTCATTATTTGTCATGATCTATTGACTTGGGGGTTTTGACTCATTAGCTTGCTGCAACGGTTCCTGTACGACCTTCTTGGACTTGCTTTGTTTTATCTGCGTTGGGTAATATCGCAAGCATGTGTGTTTTGCGACGACCTATTTTATATCGTGTCGAGAGTAAACTCAATGGAGTACTCATTTGAGTATTTATAAACACTCATTTCTCGAGTGCTCTCACATTTTCATTCTACCGAAAGGACATCTACATGTCTCCCAACCCAATCTAGTTAAACACGTCGAGCAACAGCGAGAATATGCTCAGAAGCCCCAAGTGAACAAGGATCACTAGCAAACCGCAATGCGACCTCCACCCAAGCTTGAAACCCATCCTCACTCAGACGGTTTAAGCCAGTCGCAGACGCAAACCCAAGAAAGCTCTCGCACGCCACAAGTCTCTCAACACTTAACTCAGGGATTCCTCGCAAGAGGTCCCGGACTTCTGTCGGATGTGTATGATGTGAGAAGCAGTCTTTTCTCCTATCATATTTCCCATTCTCCAAATACTCATTATAGAACTCAGCTTCGCGAGCAAGCCGTCCGGGATCCCGCCGCGCCACATCTCTCAAGTGGCCGAACTTTGTAATGAACGAGGCGAAGACCATCCCATTCGGTTTCGTCAGAGCAGCGCAAGCCGAGAGCGCAGCAATACGCTCCTCGCGCCCCAGGAGGTGGTAAAGCGGCCCGAGTAGCAACACTACGCCGAATTTTTCATCTTGTGAGAAGGCTGACTCTCGCAACTTTGTTGCATCGGCGCAGATGATTGCTTCAAAGGTTACCTTTGCGGCTTTCGCGTTTTCTGCTGCGAGCTCGAGCTCGCCTTGAGAGATATCACTCAAAGTCACTTTGTGACCCAATTTGGCTAACTCAATGGCTGGCAAAAAAATCAGCGTTTGGATAACGGGACTATCAAGGACAGGTTTGTAGTTGGTTTCACCGACCGTACCGCCCCGTACCTCCACCTATGTCCGCAATTCGAAGAAAGTTGCCTTTCGGCAGTGAGTCTAGAATTGTCCTCAGAGTAACCGCAAACTCGAGCTTCCCGTCAACCAGGCGATTGTTTTCTATTTCCGCGTTTGTGTTGTAAAAGTCTGCGACAAAAGTAGTGTCCGGCATGATGAACCCGCCGTTCGAAGTCGAATTTTACAGTCTATTTGCGTCGCTCTGGATTTGTCAATAAAGCTGTGGTGGAATGGACAGCAGTATTACATAAGCGTTGATTCCTTTTTGAAAGTACTATCCGAGTTAAGAGTTTGGCTACGATCGAACTTATTTATGGCTTTGCGATGAGGTATTTTTCTGCTTCAAAATAACGCTCATGAGTTTGGGATCATCACAGCGGAGGAAGAGCCTTAGCGGGCCCGAGGATCTGCCGGGCGAGGGCCTTGCTATTCTTCTCGGGGTATAATACAGTTTGCATCAATAGAGATCTGGGTCGTCGCAAGATGTAAAGCCCCAATAATTGTGAGAGAAAGCGAGCACGGGAAGTTAAATGGCCATATAAGTCTACCCCGTTGTATACCCTTTTTTAACTGTTATGTTCATGTAGTTATGGATGGTGAGAAGACTAATAATCATTGGGACAAGGACACAAGTTTGCTTATGCTGCGGTAAACACCAAAAACGGACCTTGAAGACTTATCAGGCTATAAGTTATTCTTTCCCTGGGGTGGAGGCTCTACGTACTAATGATGTGTGTACTCACATAGACCTTATATTTTTGGTTGTTGAAGATGCAGACTTGGGCTCAGATAAAAAGGAAGACTATCCAGGGGGTCCAATGGAGGATACCCAACCAAGACCCAGGATTGATTTTTTCTTTCGCTGCTTCCGTTTTAGTCTGCGGATGTGAGCGACTGCTACTTTAACCTGGGCTAACGAGTCGTAAGAGTGAGCATGTCTGAGCAGGGCTTGAGCAGCAGGCTTGGCAATGATTGGCAATATCGCTAATGGATAACAATCGATGACATAATCGTGAGCTATCGATCTGGTGGATTCTAACGATTGAGAATCGATTCTAAGCGAGCTAGCCCCTATAGGGCCAGCTATGGCCTATAATTATAGGGGCTTCCAGGGCATCTTTTGCTTAATTATAAATAATTTTATAACTACTAATAACATTGATATATCCTTAGTTACCTTATATAACTATTCTGATTAACTCTGCCTTTCTAAGAATATAGACCGCTAAGTATTTAGGCTTAACTTAGTCCTGATGCGGCATTATAAAGTTAGCAGGAGTAGGAGAGTGTTTTCGTGAGACTCGCTTAGCTCCCGAGACCTCGCCTGGGCCCTCGATGTACTTCCCATACAAATTTACTTTGGGCAGAATCGATTCCTTTTCGAGTGTAATGGATTCCTCGCGATGGTTACATAGTAATATGATTGCGCTATCGATAGGAAATTGATTGGTCAAGAATCGTTGCCAAGCCTGCTGAGCAGAGCCTGAGCATCCTGAGCACGCCATGATTCAGCCTGCGCACCATGACAGAACCCATTTTTGCCTCCTATCTGCTCCGGCTATAGTCTCCCTGCCAAATTTTGCTCAAGAATCCATTTCTGCCCCGTGTAGGGTTCCTGCTAGAGCAGTTTTGGGCCTCTCTTGTCAAATAACACGTGCCTAGGTGATTCAGCCCACATTTCTTCACGTGAGGCACTCACTCCACGGGGGTCGTGGACCCCGCCATGCCCACAAATTGAATCTTCGGCCAAAGAAACTTCTTTTTGCTATCCTTTATAGCGAGAAGCACTGGCATCTCTAGAGTTTTAATCCAATGATTAAATTGTCTTGGTGTTAGTTGTTTTGCCTGGTTCGCCAACTCTGGAGCATGTTGCAACGTAGGGCAGCACCGATCTCGAAAAACCATGGCATCTCAAGTAGAAGTTGCCCTGAGGGACGCGTCCCAAGAGCGAAGTGTTTGGAATAATAATCCCTGGGTCTAATCTAATAGGTGCGGGTGAAATCTAGGCTAGGCGGGAAGCGTGTGAGAGCCGCAGACTCACTTTCACAGTTATAAGCTTATATATTTAATCTATTTTCTTAGCCTCGGAGTGTAGTCTCTCATTCTTTGTCAGTCTCGACCTTCCCCGCACATGGTTTGCGCGTTACTTCCCAGATTACTGCCTCTGATAGCCCAACTCTCCCCCTTCTCGTTGAGACTGGGCTGCCTGAATTTCATTCGGGCGTCATGTTAGTTGAATCGACAGCGAAATGGAGTGGACATTGAAATCGTTATCAAGTCTACGAAGTTTTGACCTTTACATAGCGTTTGTTGCTTATCGAAGTATCCGGAAGTCAGCACGTAGAAGTGTAATTACTTGTCTTAATCTCTCAAAATTCGAACGACTGAATTAGTGGGGAACACGAACCGGCACACTTCGTCAACGCGGTTTGCATTCCAAGTTTCTTACAAGGTCAAATCTTTAGCATCTCAAGTGAAGTAAGACCCGGGAATGGAGAAGGTTGGCCCGAGCGACCTGATCGATCTTGTGCATCTCATTCTTTGGCTCGATATTACCTGACATCTTGAATTGCAGGCTATGGCACCGTGTTCGGCACCGTTTCACACAGACTCACGTAAGTTGGATACTGAATATCGTCAATACCGAACTCCAGCTTTCAATACTTGATATTAAACGCCAGTACCAGTATGATTTGGAGCTGTTTCGCAAGATACAAATACTCAATAATTATCTTAATTACGGAAGTTTCAACTTCATCTCCGCTAGCGTTTTTAGCCTCTATTTTCAACGACACTAACCTCGTGCACCTTCCATAAAAATTGGTATTTACTCCATATAATTATAGCGTCTTAAAGCATAGATTTATTTTATTAAATCAATGTTGCCTTATATTAATTAATCAAGTAATAAATAAGTCCCCAATTGTATTAATTCCCTTATTAGAACATTAGAATATGTAATTAGATTATAGGACCCCTAATTAAGTAATAACTCGTATTAGTAAACAATTTGTTACAGAGCTTATATAATATAATTTTACTTAAAAGTTGCAACTATATCAAATATATCGAGCCTTTACAGAACAGATTACTTTTACTCCACTACTCCCCTAAATTAAAAATAAATATATGGTGCACTTATATAATAGACTTGGGACCTTTCAAACAGAAATTTTCTATAACAGTCCGATGCGTGGTTGCGTTTCTATTCAAGAAAATAGGCCCAGAACCTTATGTCGGAGGCCAGGATGTCGGAGTTGGTGGCACCAGCGCACTACATGCGCTGCTCCGAACCGGGTGCGGAAATGACTTTCCCTCGTGTAATCGGTTTCTTGAAAACGGGCCGACCCCTTTGCTATATTACTAGTAGGCCAAGAGAACGTCTGCCGCCGCGCATCTCGGGCTAATGCATACTACTGTATTTTGCAACGGGGACTTCCTTTCTAACGGTGAGCAGGTGATACGTGGATTGATTTCTCCAGGGCCGATTCGGGTCAACGGCAGCCAAACGAACGTTATGGGGATATCTGGGGGCCCTAGGGGAAAGTTGAGGGCGTTGGCCACGCCCAGGGTCTCCGCAGGCGCCCCAATCAACGCCAATGACCACTACTCATCACTAGCAGGGGTCGGGTAACAAATAACACCATGAAACAAAACAAGGTCCATGGTCATACTAATCCTTGTACTCTTCCATACTGATGCTGGGATTCAAGCTTCCGGGGTAGAGCTTAGAGCTGCCGCGAGCTCTTTGCGGCGTAGTCAGCCTCGTGCTTGACAAGCTTGCGTCTCTTTAACCTTTCAATCGTATCCTTTATAGGCATGGCGAATAGAGTTCCCGCGGCTCTACGAAAGTGGGACAGTATGAAAAGCATAAAAGGTAGTAGCCTTCCCCGTCACGATTGTCTCTGTTTTTCTCAGATTGTCCTCTTCTCCCGGAATACACGTTATTCATCCAAGTAAACACCAGCCAACATGGGTAACCCCGACGATTTTAAATCATCTGGCGACGCCCCAGAGGTCGAGGCCACCGGTGGCATCTCTCCATTGGAACATGTCTACGACCTTGACGAGAAAGCGAAAATCTCCGATTACAAGGCGGATGCAATCGAGGCAGAGAATGCGGAGCACAAAATGGGGGTGCTGGAGGCCGTTCGAGAGTACCCTATGGCTTCCTTTTGGGCATTTGTCATGTCCTTCACGATTGTAAATTGCCTTCCCCCCCTTGCCCCTTTCCACTTAATCTTTTCCTTTCCTCGAACGAGGAATCGCAGCTAACACCATCTTCAGATTATGGAGTCCTACGATGTCTTCCTCATCGGCAATTTCGTCGCCCTACCTGCGTTCAGGGAGAAATACGGTGTATTTGACGCCGGAACCAACTCATTTGTCATCGTGACCAAGTGGCAGTCTGCTCTTCAAGTATCTGGGCAGCTCGGTGCGCTTATCGGCGTCTTCCTCGCTGGCCCCCTCACCAGCTATATCGGATACCGTTGGGCGACTTTGACTGGCCTCATGCTCTTGAATGTCTTCATCTTCGCGTTTTACTTCGCCGAGTCGCTCCCTGTCATTTTCGTGGCCCAGCTTCTCGAGGGCTTGCCATGGGGCATTTTCATTGCCAACGCGCCGGCATACTGCAGCGAGATCGTACCGATAAAGCTGCGAGCCCCTGCTACCCAGATGTTGCAGATGTTCTGGGCGATTGGCAGTATCATCGTTGGTGCCGTCACCTACCGTTACAACGGTATAAATAACCCAAGCGCCTACAAGTACGTGCTCATCCGATGTACAAGCAGGTCCTTCGCTGACAAAATGAAACCAGGATTCCCATTGCGCTTCAATGGATGTTCCCCACCCCGCTCGCTATCCTCATTTTTCTGGCACCCGAGTCGCCCTGGTGGCTGGTTCGAAAGGGACGTCTCCAAGAAGCAGCACATTCGGTCGAGCGCCTTGGACGCAGGTCGAGGCTGAATTCTAGTGAGACTGTCGCCATGATGCGCCGTGTCGTTGAGCTCGAGAAGTCGGACAAGGAGCCTAACCACTTGGAACTGTTCAAAGGCACTGACCTCTACCGCACCCTCATTGTGTGCGGTGTGTACTTAGCACAAAACCTCACAGGCAACCTTATCGCTAACCAGGCCGTCTACTTCTTTGAGCGTGAGTTTTCATCATCGCTGTTTTTGTGAATGCATGTGCTAATCTCAGCGCAGAGGCCGGCATGTCGACGAATTCTGCCTTCGCCCTAGGTCTTATCACCTCGGCCCTACAGATGATCTTCGTTATGCTTTCTTGGATTCTCACTACGTACCTTGGCCGACGTACTATCTACCTCTGGGGCTCGGGTTTCAACACCATCCTACTGGTCGCCCTCGGTGTTGCAGCCTCTATCCCTGTTACCAAGGGGACTCCAGCTGCGACTGCAGCTTCGCTGGCGCAGGCGTCCTTGGGCCTTATCATCTCCGTCCTGTTTACCTTGGGACCTGCGCCCGCCTCATGGGTCATTATTGGAGAAACGTCGGCCATCCGCCTTAGGCCTTTGACGACTGGAATTGGACGCGCTTCGTACTACATCGTTGAGATTCCTTGCATCTTCCTAGGAAGTTATATGCTCAACCCGACTGTAGGACTCTTCTCCCTCCGAGTCTTGCGGTGATGATTACTGATACAGTACAGGGTGGAAACCTTGGCGGCAAGTGCGGCTACGTCTGGGGTGCGACCGGTTTGCTTTGCTTGATCACGGCATACTTCTACTTGCCTGAGATGAAGGGTCTATCCTACCGCGAGATTGACATCATGTTCAAGCGTCGTATCCCAGCTCGCAAGTGGAAGCAAACAGTTCTCGATGTGCAGGACGACGAGTAGGTGGAGATGTGGTTAGGAGGCAGTGGCAGGATGTGACCAGGAGCGACGCGTCGGCGGGTGAGGACGAAGCACATGAATTCAGTTAAAGTACTCTAAATGTAGCAATGTGAATGAATACCTTACATTTGCTCGTACCTGGTCCAGCTATTTTTGGACCTCCGAGATTCGATATTTACTCACCCGCTCCTAATTAAATATCGAATTTCGATCTCTGCCACCTTGTCCTCGATCTGCTTGCTTAGCACCATCGTCTCGCTCCTAAGCGTCCTGGGTTTACTGTGGCGTGAAATTTCCCGTCTTCTGAAGCTCACTCCTAGGCTCTTTTCTTTGATTCTGATGCTCCAAAGCCCCGCCGTCCTGCTCTTCAGCCTCGTAGAGTGGTAGAATCCTGTTTTTCTGCCCTGGGAAAGTTTTGAAGTCAAGTTCGAGGGAGCTTAGACCAGTTTCCCTTCGACCAGGTCGGGAGGCGGCGGGCCATGTGTTTCCTCCTGTTGATCAAATTCAGCAGACGTGACTCGGTGTCATCTAGCCCGCTGAGTGTGTGCTCGGTCGGTTCTCCTCCGCACAGTTTTTTCTCTCGCTCGGTGAGGATTGCCAGCGCTAGCGGCCGCATAAATACGGATGTGATTGGAGGAGACTGTTGTAATCCGTGACCGGACAGGGAATATTCGCGTGCAGCCGCTAGCGTGGCAATGTTTCACCAGGCGAGGTGATACCCCCGCGCCGCGCATGACCCCCAGACGGATGTCCTCCAGAAGGGGTAAAGCTACCTTGTGAAAGGGGTTTGGTCTCGAACAGCCTTCCACCCCCGAAGCTCCCTAAGCTCGATATGGCAGCTCTTCGCAGGCATGACTAGACTAGCTTTGCAGACGCCAGACGCCTATTCCGAGGCAGTGGTAAGCTACGGTACGGAGGTACAGCCCATAAAGATAGTAATAGCACTAGCAAGGGACCCCCTAGGCTGGTGAAGGACTTGACTTGCTCGGGTACTGTATTGAATCCCTTGTTTGGCTTGTTTTATTTACTCACTTTGGCAAAGTGATATTGGAAAATGTACGTGCGCAAGAAACCCTTGCTGGTGCTATTACCATCTTTATGGGCTGTACCTCCGTATTCATTTGCAAATTTGCGAGCAGCAGATACCCAGAAGCCATGCCCCCTAGCAAAATCAAAAAATGCAATTATACACACCAGGATTTCGGACATTGCTGTACTATGTTGTCGGGAGAAGCTGGGATCGGAAAATTACCGAAGGCATCCGACCGCGGCAGTGAGGTTTGGACGTGACTACAAAAGTGGTTCGAATGTCCTGCGGATGCCAAATAATTTCCAAGCGCATACAGACCACCTCTGCAGCCTCTTCGATTTGACTCTTATTACCCAAACTCCTGTAGAAATGCCCGGACAAAAATCTCCGTCGAGTTCTTGTGCTGCTGTCGTGAGGAGGGCGCATGACGACTCAGGAAAAGCATAAAGCGCTTGAGCGAGTCCCCTGCGTAGCCAAAAAATACCACTAATTCCACTGGAACCATACACGGATCTCTGCTCGTAAGCGCATAGAGTACTCTTCAGGGTCACCCAAAACTTCGATACCGCATTCATGGTAGTTTCTTCAGGAGCCGCTTAAGTTACGTTGTAATGTTCTATACTGCAGCGAGTAACGAGGTAAGGAAGATGCGCATGTATGCTATCATTGAATTCTCATTCCCGAGGTTAGCAAGCTCCGCTTCTATAGCGATAAGAAGACCCTGATTTAATCGCAGACTCCTTAATCTCTTTCTTAATATGTCTCTCAAGCAAATCCTGTAGGAATTCTTTCAATGCATTAATACCAAGATGGGCTGGATCGAAATTGATTCATTCTTCGCGCAACTAATGAGAAGGATTCAAGTTTCTTTTGCTTTTGCTCAGATAAACTAACACCCTTCTAGAGTTATTCGAAATTTGAGGAAAGTGTCCACTTTGGGTTCCTTGAAAACTTTTGTTTGGGCTCCTTTCATATCGTCGTCAAAATTTGACAAAAATGATATGAGAGAACGGAGGTCAGATCAAGTTATTGGAAGGTGATCGATATATTGGAGGTTGACAATCTGTAGAATGACTAGATACAAGAGAGTGAAGAGTAAAAAAAGGAGAGGAAAGTGTCTAAAGTACAGTTCTTATACCTATTAGCCTTCGGCGATATGGGTCTCACTTTCCTCCGATATATGATAAATCAGCTAATAAAGCAGATGACTATACATTAGTGAGCGTTCCCTGAGCTTCCATAGTAAACCATTATAAATGAGAGTGGCGGACTAAATTAGTGATTAAACCTCGTACTGGAAGGACTGGAGAGCTAGCTAAGCTAGCTAGTTCAACACAAGTGCGATTAGCTAGAAAGCGAGAAGTCAAACCCAATGGCAATGTGGTTAATCTTGCTCAGGTGAGCTCTCACTAATATTTAGTCCCGTATTAAAATCACCAAATAGCTCTCTATATAGCTTGTATTTCTGCTAACTAGTGCTTAACTAATTACCTCTACTGCTAGCTTGTATAGTTCTTTACATACCTGCTAAGTCCCGGATATTAACCGCTCATCTTCGTAAATGATGTTACTGACTACCAAATTTATGTCTACTACTTCGCACCAACAAGATCACAAATAGTACAGATATAACCGAGACAGTAAGCCACCTTCTATTAGAACGCCTCGGTCGTTCAGTTTCATTCATCTCTTGCTCTTCGTCCGTATCTTCCCCTCCGTATTCCTCCAGCTCATCATGCCAAGCCAAAGAATTCAACATTTCCTGAGAAGACATGCGAGCTAAGTAGTCAAGTCTCTTAGCTCGACGCAGAAGTCTTCTCCTTTGTGGCTTCAGTTCGACACCAAGTCCCATGAAAAGTTCCTCCGAGTCAGGAGTAATATTTACTCCACCACGCTGCATTCTTGACAGCGCAGGAAACTGTGTCAAGTGCGCCAGCGTTATGATAAGCACATTGTCCTCTGTAAGAGAGTAGTCCGGGAAATAAGTGCTGAGAATCTCTCTTTCGTCGAGCGGAATAAGTCCTAGTAGCGCAAAGACCCTGTCTCGTGGATCCTTGCATTTGGACTTGTAGTTGTCAATGAGCAGGTCGCAGAGTGGTTGTAAGATCTCGGGATGCTTATCTATATGCCGCCCCATGACAAGCGGCAAAGCGGCGGGTGCTGTCGTTCCGTCTCCTTGGGGAACGTCGCCATTCACATCGTAGAATTGTTCTATGCCAGCCTCGCGGCATAGGAGTTCCTGAAAGTCTTGCCAATCTATCCGATTGTCACTGCAATGCAGCTCGACATTTTGGCCAAGGAGGAACTCCTGGATAACCCAGACGCGAGACCAGTATGGGCGATTCGAGAGATCGACTATCGACTCTGCCCAGTTGAATCCATCGCTTTCTACTGTCTCGATAGGTATTTGTGTAGACGACCTGATGTGCTCAGGCAATGTCACGAGCCCCAGCCAGACGGACACGCAGACAGCATCTCTGTATGTCTGGTCCATTAACCGGACTTGAGAGTTACGTTCGGCGTCGTTGGTTTGGTCGATACAGATCGCGTCTACCCAAAGGAAATCCCACGCTCCATTATTTCTAGCAGCATGAGCCATGTAATACAGACATGACCATAAGTTGGGCCTAACGCGGAAACGTCGGTCATCTAAGTAGATAATTTTTGACGCATCTTCGTTACCCCACGTATACGAAATAGCTGTGTAAGGGGTTTTTGATGCGCGTAAGACACGCCGAGTTCCGAATCGAAGGACACGGTGATTGATTGCCAGTGGCTGGAGCAACCGGAGCTCATACGAGGCCAGGCTGGAATCATAGGCAAAGTCCATTAGCCACGACAGGGACTCTTGCTGGTCGGAGTTTTGTTGTGTTCAAATGCCAAAGTGTTGTACACCAAGACCGCGATATGGGCTGTTGGTCAACAACAGGTTGAGAGAGGTTCTAGAAAGGGTGAGAAAAGAGGTAAGAAGAGGAAACTGCTTCCACGGGCATTTCAACCAGGATAGAGAAGGCTGCGTACGTGGTAAATCGCCATTGGGTTGCATATTCGCCTCAAGCCCCACCTTGTCAGAAACAATTCGTTGCCTTGGCGCTTTCGTAGCCAGTCATTATAAAGTTGGTCTATTAGCCGGTTCACAGATTGATACGGCGAGGCTGCGCCTTGAACCCCTCAAGGAGGTACTTGTAGCCCAAGAGCGCCAAATTAGAATCAGGCAGAGGAACCGAATCCGAACCCCTAAACAATTTAAATACATGACTTTCTAGGTATGTGAATGAGATAGTTTGATAATACGCAAGAAACACAAAAAGAACTCTTTACTTATATGCATATTTTAGCTCGAAGGAAAAGAGAGTGTGCGAAGAAGTCATGTAGTCTGGCAGAAGAAGGTATACGGAAAAGCGGGTGGAAAGAAGCCGAGGCATATTCCTTTAAAAAGAGCGAGGCTCCATCTTCGAGAGGAATATCCCTTGAGAGGTTGAATGATTTAAATTTAGTTCGGGGTCCAGTTTGGAATCCTTGGGAGCCGACTTTATCTCCCTAAATATAGTCGCGTAGTGTTGAAAACCCTTCGTACGATAGAACCGAATAGTGAATAAATCAAAATCGTTTGCTAGAGGGGAGAGCAGGAACGTGACTGAGCAAAGGGTGAGGCGAGGGTGAGTAGCGCATGAGCAGAGCGGTGATGATGATTAACCGCGTTGGACCGAAGGGAGGTTTAGATTCGATGAGATTACCCGAGGAACAGTCTTTTGGGTTGAGGGCACAACTTGAGTGCAAATCTCGAATACATATAGGATAATAGGAAGATGTCTGTACTGTAATCTTACCACTCCCCTCGAAGAGCACAAAGCAGACTACTGGGAGAGGCTGAATTTCTGAGAAAGGAACAAATAAGAAGAAGTGACGTAAGTGAGCACAACGAGTAAAAAGCTCATCGCTCGCTCCTTCCAGCAGCTCCCATCGACCATAAAAGGCCTCGGTCACCACCAGCACACTCCTCACCACTGATATTATTCCCTAGGGATGATTCAAACAGGGGGAAGTAACTTCGTTTGGCGCCCCTGTTAGGTCACCCTGCATTCGAGACTAGTGTCCAAGTCTATTTAGAATCTTGAACGTGCCGAACGTAGTGAGTTGATGGGTTGCAGTCAGGACATGGCTTGCCTGTGGATAGTAGTCCGAACTTTCAGAGACTGTCAGGAAGGAAGATGCTGCCAAGTTGGAAACATCTTTCAGATGGAGAGTTGGGACGGAGAACCCAAGAAACAAAATGGAGGGCGATCACATCGCCTTCCGTGTTGCTCTGAGTCACGAACAGAAATCACCGTGACATTAGCATCTTCGGATACTTCAATCGAGGTATACATTGTCCCCGAGGATTTCCTCCTCGCAAAGTCCATCGAGAATCGCTGTATAAGCCATGGCCAAGTGTTCAATGAAGCTGCAGAATAGTGGTTTATATCGTGCCGGAGGAAAATTTTGAGTTTAGCAGAGCTTGTGTGCTCGAAGTTCGCGTAGTTAGCGTTCACTCTCGCGTCGAGCGATGCATGTCTTTTTTGATCCCGGCTAATGGGACCCACTGTTGGTTGTCTGAAATTCATGGAGATCGAGTCAAAGAAGCCTGAGCGTCGATAATCAACATTGGGATATAGTCGGTGCTTTGCTGGGTTTTGCCAAGGAGTGATGTAAGTGTTCAGAGAAGATGTGGAGCTCAATGCACGCTCACTTTCGCTTCCTCACTCCTGTAAGCATATTAACCCCCTTCACACCTCACAGCCTCTTCATCAGGGATGTTATTTCCCAGGTGTAAGATCGAACATGGGAAAGCAACCGCGCGGCTCATTTACGAACATGCTATTCTGACTCCTAAGACCAACAACCACTGGGGAGGGGGGGAGGAAACAAGTGAGATATTATACAGTGTTTTAAGGCAGTGGTTGTGTTAAAAGACCGTCTAAACGTTCAAAAATGTCAAATAAGCGCTGACTGTCAAATCTGCAGTTGTTTTTCGAATGGAGAGTTCGGATGGAGAACGGGAGAGTTGAACGACCGCTCCTTAAGAATGATGCATTGAGCATCCGTAATAATCGGGCGATGCGGAACCTTAAGTTTATGTGTGGTAGTCTGAGGGCCAGAGCCATGAGCACATGTCTCGCGCGGGAAGGTAGGCTCTTTCCAACGACTTGGTCCATTCCAGCCACCATATCATAGGCCTTTCTGACCCCACAGATGCGCTGTCGGGATTCTGGATGTCGATGGTGTGTGACTCAACAAGAGCGTAGAGAGGGTGATTTTAAATGTACTCAAGTGCAGAAAATACGAATAACAACAAGAGAAATAGTTGCATTAGTGGCACTCGCCAACCTACGATTTTTGATTTCCTCTGCTGCACCTTCGAGCATTAATCCATTGCCCTCCAAATTTTGAAATAATGCAATCTTTTATTTTGTAGGATTTCATGGTATCGTGCAAAATTCCAAAGTTATTTCCACAGCCACTGAAGTGACTATAATCCTATTCATCAATGCCACCCCACTCGATGTCCTCAGCAGTTGGTCGATCATCAGTCCCCTCTTTTTGGCCCTCGCGAGTACGTCTCCTGCTCCCCAAAATCGCCCCTTTCCTATTATTCTCCAGCTTCCGCTCATACCCACTCTTGGTACTAATCTGCATCCTTCCCTTCTTGCCTTTCGCTTCCTTCCCCTCCTTTCCAGGCCCCAAGCCCCCTCGTCTCGCCTCAACACCGTACATTTTCAACCTCTTCTTCTCGTCCTTTGTCGGCTTCGGCAGCGCATCCAACAGCCACTTCTGCATACTCACCTCACTAGCCGGCTTGCCAGCCTGCTTCTCGCTCGCCGCAATAATATTCGCAATGTTCTTTACATAGGGAATATCCTCCTTCGTATAAAACGTAACCGCCACACCACCATCCCTACCAGCTCGTCCCGTTCTCCCAACACGATGGATGTAAGCTGCTCCAGAGTTCGGGACGTCGTAGTTTACTACGCCATTGATTCCACGGAAGTCAACGCCACGGGAAAGGATGTCAGTTGTGATGAGAACCCAGATCTCGCCATTGCGAAAGCGGGTCATTACGTGGGAGCGGGCAGAGTCTGAGAGGTCGGAATGTAGGACTGCGATGCGGGAGGAGCCACCAGCTTCGGCGGGGATGTCGTAGAGGAGTTCGGCGTGTAAGGCGACGGCTCGAGGGATGGTTTGCGTGAAAACGAGGAAGGGAGGGCGGAGGGATTGTATGGCGTCGGTGGATTTTGCGGTGGGGTGAAGGAGCTGTCTGAGAGCGATGAGCTTCCCAGGTTCGGTGGCGGCGTAGGTGAGTCGGTGGGTAATGTTGGGAATGGCGGAGTCTTTCAGTCCAACGACCAATCTGACGATTCGAGAGTCATCGTCAATTTCAAGTTCCGTTCTTCTTGAATGGATCGTAGATAGTGCAAGGGCTTCGATGTTTGAGCCCATGGTTGCTGACCATAAAGTAACGCGGAGATGTGGATTCGCGCATGAATTCCATATCCCAAGTGTTTGATCTCTGAATAGGGGGTCAAGAAGGACGTCTGCCTCATCCAATATCAGTGCCCGAACAGTTGGCAAGGAGCTGTGTTCTTCTGGAACATTGGTCGAAAGAGCACTGAGCAGTAACCCAGGAGTTGTGACGAGGATATCGGCCTTAGCAACACCTTGGATCGGTTTCTTCGATAGCTCTTTTGCCTCATCATCTTCATCCTCGCTGGAGCTCTCACCTCCAGCTCCAACATCTTGCGTGCCAAGAATTTTCAAGCCTTTTCGCATTCCAACCACCTTCACCCCAGTTCCAAGACTCAGTTTCTTCGCCTCATTGACAATCTGGCTTGCAAGTTCTTTCGTTGGGGCCATTACCACAGCTTGCAAACTGTGCTCGTCCTTATCCTTCTCAGTCCTCCGCCGTTGCATAATCTGGTTCACCACTGGTATCAAAAACGCCAAAGTCTTCCCACTACCAGTGGGAGCGACTGCGAGCAGATCAAAGGCGCTTCTGTCCTCAGCACCTTCTGCCTCCGTTGGAGAGGCTCCGAGAGCAAATTCTGGCTTGAGAAGCAGGGGTAAGCTGCCCATTTGTACCTCTGTGGGTATCTTGTATCCCTGCTCTGCCAGGTTCGTTGCCATGCGCCCCGAAATCCCATATGTATGCTTCAGATCCTCGAATGCCGCCAATGGCTGTGGATAAACCTGTGTGTATTCTTCCTTCGATTTCGACTTCGTGGCAGCCTTGCTTTTCTTCGATTTCTTCACTTTCTTTGCTGGCGCATTGCCTACAGGTAAAAGAGTGACCTTTAGTCTGTGCGATCGCAGTATCTGTCGGCATTCTTCTTCATCCAACAACTTTGCTGCAGTTCGAGAAACATTCTCCGACGCTTGTGGTTTCTGATCGGCAGAGCCAGGTACTTTCTTCAACTTCGGAGCCTGAGCCTTTGTCGCAAAGAAATCAATCGCTTCCTCCTCTTGTTCTGGAGCGGTCTCTTCAATCTGTTCCGCCCCGCGCTTCCTCTTCTTCCCTCTTAACCCGGGAATCGCATCGTGGTAGAGTTGTGGATTCGAGGATGTTCCTGCAGATGGAAGCTTTACTGAGCTTGCATCCTTGCCTCCCGCAGACTTGCTGAGATGCTTAGTAGACCTTGAAAGGATCTTCAAGATATCCATTGTCGTAGGTGGTGTTCAATGTCCCAGCTGTGTTCAAAGAATTATCTTCGTCGAAAAAAATTCGGGCCGGAATTTTGTTCTGCCGGTCCGTCCCGCGATTGGCTTGGCGATCAGACCCCCTTTTCGCTCTAACCTGTTTCGGATGCACATCTATCCCGCCACAGAATTCATCCTCTTCACCTCATCTTTATTGTTCTTCAACATCTCAACATGTCTCAAACTACAACAAGTCATTTGGAAGTATCCGTCCAGCCCCCTCGGCAATCGACAGGCACGATAGCGCTGCCAACGACCCCGAGCAGCACAACCACGTTGACCACTTCAACCATTTCGACTGCTGGAACATTTGTTGACTTAGCTAGTTTAGGCTATCCATTCCTTCCACCAAGGTTCAACCACTAGTCAGTTCGTTCTATTATTGGAATATGCTTACGTACAGTCGCACCAATCGCTCGATTAGTATTTCCATTCGATTACGTTCATTAAACCTACGTTCAGGAATTAGTGTAGTAATCGTATTACCACCACGATACGGGGTAAATCACATAGTGCGCTAGGAATCAGGAATATAGCTATGGAAGTCATTCCCTTAGTTTTTATAGTGGTACACTCCTATAATTATCCATTCTACAGATTATCAACTCTCAATATATCGATTTTCACCATATAAATCGATTCTCAGTTCAACAACATTGATAACCACCTCTTCTGGGTCAGGTGGTGCGATTACTCCCACTGGAGCCGCTTCAGCTTCCGTACCACATCAAAGCCTACCGCTCGGTCCGAGCTCGTCCTCGAAGGTAAGCAGCACCTCAACCTCCGCTGCTTCTGCTGGCAATTTGGGCGCGATACACGATTCGGGCTTTTTGTTAGGCCTCCCCGCATTTGTCCTCCTCATATGGATAGGACTTCTCACGTTCACCATTTTTCGCCCGTCCCATCAATGAGAAAGAGTCATCACCAAGTGCGTGGAAATCTTCTCAGAGGCAACATATCACAATGTTCGAATTTCCGTCTTGGGTTCTGCGGAGGAATTCAAGTTTACAATACCACTCTCCCCAGAGAACCTCTCAAGCTCCTGCGCCTGATTAAGGTGACCCAAACATGAATTATGTTCTTGTTCGAGGCGTGAGCAGGCAACATCTCGCGCTGAATGTCACGCACGTGATCACATCCACTTCCCTGCAATATCTGGACAGAGAGCGGAAGGTTCCACTGAATGAAGAAGGGCGGACCCCGCCGAGTTAAGGGCTAGATAGAATCGAAGACCATCCAAAGGACTTTCCAATTATGCGCAAAAGCGGTATTTGATGCGGCTGAGCTTCTGGGGCTGACTCGTGGTTTGAATTGGTCAGAGGAGGCTACGAGGTGTTTTGAGAGACAGGTGGCGAGTGGCAAACTAGTGTCCCAGTTTAAAATAGGACGTTAAAGAGTTAAAGCATGTGCAAAAGAGTGTATAATGCAGCTTTCTAGAACATCATCCAAGCTCAAGGAGTCGATGTCTTTCGGTGGCAACTCTCCAGTTCTTCAAGTGAAGAAGACCCGACGGCAAAGACTTTTGGGATTATTGGGGGAACTTAATAGGTCAAGTGCCCCAGAAAGGAGTTCCCGGACGGATATACCCTCCACATTCAATGGCCAGAACTGGATTGGCAAGAATGCTTCAATTTCTCCCCTGAAAATTTCTTCCTAGTCCTATCTTCGCGCCTCTCTTCCTTTTGGTACCCAGCAGAACTAAAAGCTATTACGAAAGGATGGAGAATTCACCTAGTTGTTTGTAACATCCAATGGGGTCATCAAGACGGGTCTCTGAAAAGTGGGAAGCGCGGACTAACCCCACTCCTCTTATCAGCTAGTGCCTCGGCCAGCTGCATCCCAAAGAGGAAGGTCCTCGAAGCGCTGCTCAGCCACTCATTTGTCAGCTGTCCACTCATTTCCTTTCAAGCTTCCTCACAGGGAATCAGTGCCGGTAATTGCATCATCTAAGCTTAACTGAGCTGCAGCTAGCCGCTCACGTTCCTCACCTAGTGTTCAGGTCCCCTCCACAGCCGGTGCTCGATGGCACCTGTGACCTCTTATCTTGCGTCTCTCTGCAATCTTAGGGCAGATGTGCGGCTTAGGGACTTCCTGTTTGATTGCGTGGGGTTTAAAGTTGTTCCAGTGAGCTTCTACTTCAAGCATTTAATCCGGTATGCCGGGGATCTACAACCGTAACTTCTCGCGATCGGCGTCCCTAGCTCATCAATTCGATCCATTGATGTTGGAGAAGTGCAAAAAAATATGAAGATAAATAGTTTACAGTCATGCTGTGTTCTCTGTCCTCCACTAGTGTCGTCACGTCAAAGTGTTATTGTCAAACATGCGTTCTCAACTTCTGTTTGTTCTTGCTAGCCTTACACTCTCCTCAGCCTTGCCTGCCCAAGAACTTGGACGAGATGCAGCCCCAGAGCTGAGAGGAAAACGCTCTTTCATCAAACGTGGTGGTGTAGACCATACCATTTTTGAGCATGAAGCAACAGGTGCCACAATAGATTTTGTCACAAACTCGGGTATTTGCGAGACAACTCCAGGTGTGAACCAATACTCTGGATATCTCTCCGTTGGCAGTAAGCCAAGCCGCATCATATCCTAGCAATAGTCGTCTAACGTAGATTCAGGCAATGAGAATATGTGGTTTTGGTTCTTTGAGGCACGAAACAATCCGACGACGGCCCCGCTGGCAACTTGGTTTAATGGAGGACCAGGCTGCTCGTCTATGATTGGGCTGTTCCAGGTAATACCAACGCTTCGCTTCTGCAATCAGGAATTCTCATACTTTATTAGGAAAATGGCCCATGTCACTTCGTGAACGGAGCATCAACCCCTTCACTGAATCCCTACAGCTTCAACGAGTATGCGAATATGCTCTACATCGATCAGCCTATTGGGACAGGCTTTTCCTACGGCACAGATCCCGTGACTTCCACTGTTACAGCTGCTCCTTATGTCTGGAATCTGCTTCAAGCCTTCTTCGCACAGTTCCCACAATACGAGAATCGCGACTTTGGTATCTTCACCGAATCGTATGGTGGACACTATGGACCTGGTGAGCCCCCCCCCCCCGCCCCAATATTAAATGCACAATCTTGATAATGGAAACAGAATTTGCATCCTACTTCGAGTCCCAAAACGCAGCAATAGCAAAGGGAACCGTAACCGGCCAAAACGTCTCCCTCGTCGCCCTCGGAATCAACAACGGCTGGTATGACCCAATCCTCCAATACAAAGCCTACGTAGACTTCAGCTACAATAATACCTACAAGCCCCTCATCTCCGCCTCGCAACACACTTCATACCTAAACACATACACCCAATCCTGTCTCCCCGCACTGAAAAAATGCAGCACAGTAACAGGAAGCAACTCGGCCTGCGAGACAGCAGATAATACTTGCTACAACGATATTGAAGGCCCGCTCTCTCAAGTGGCTGATTTCGACGTCTATGACATCCGTGAGCCGAGTGCAGATCCATACCCGCCAGAGACATACGTCAGCTATCTACAGAGCTCAGCAGTCATGAGCGCCATTGGCGCCAAGAGCACATATGCCGAATGCCCAGATGCTCCATACGAGAAGTTCGCTGCAACTGGAGACGGTTCGCCCTTCCATTCCCATCTCTTCCGCATTCACTAACAACCAACCAACCCAGACGCACGCTCCTTCCTCGCAACGCTCTCTACCGTTGTCCAGTCAGGCATCACAACCCTCATCTGGGCGGGTGACGCAGACTGGATCTGCAACTGGTTCGGCGGGCTCGCGGCTGCGAACGCGATTGTGTACAGTGGGCAGACCGCGTTTCAGAGTAAGGCGGTAAGTAGTTATACGGTTGGTGGAACAAGTGCGGGGACGTTTAAGAGTGTGGGCAATTTGAGCTGGCTGAGGGTTTTTGGGGCGGGTCATGAGGTAGGTTGTGCAGTCTGAGTGAAAGACGGTAACGGGCCGTTGAGACAGTGCTAACGACTTGATGCAGGTGCCTTATTACCAGCCCGCGGCGGCATTGCAGGCTTTCAAGCAGACTATGATGAAACGGGCAATATCCTCTACATGAACGGTGGGAATTATATGGCAAGGAGGGGAGAGGTTGACAAGTGCCATGGGTATAGTGGGATACTGGAAGTTCTCAATACCACTAACTCTCTGTAACCACACTCAATCCCCATACAAATCAACTTCACAGACCTCCAATTTTCCACTTCTTTCACTCTCCCCCACAATCCTATTCAACTCCACCATCCCAAACGGTCTCCTCACCACCATATCCCAAAACCTGACCCCAACAAACCAACTCGCACACCACGCTACGAAGGACGCAAGGTACGCAAGCCACAACTTCGAGCCCGGATAAACCATCGCCAGCTTCCTCTTCTGCGTTATCTTTGATAGTAATTTCTCCACGAATTAGGAGGAAAGCATCATGTTCCAATTCGAGTTGGCGGCGTTCTCGATAGAGGGGGGCGGATGGGGTATTACAAAGATGTTGGAGACAATTGGTGAATGAGGCGTTTGGTGGTTAGGTTGCTCTGGATGATGCGGCCAATGGCCTGCATTTTTGTCGGGAATATATATCTCCCGCTTCATACTGTATCTCAACTGGAGTTTTGAGGAAAATATGAGGGCTTGCATGCACACCACAAACACCAAACGGCTCGAGCTTCATCCTCACCTGATGGCTTGCATACTCCAGCGCCGAAATGGAAGCAGAATAGACGCCGTTAATTAGAAAATGGCCATAGAGTATAGGGAGTATGATAGTAAGGCATTGCGCTACTACACTCTTAAGGAAGGAGAGGTTAACCGAATACGGCGAAGAGGGGTAGTGGCATAGCAGGTAGAGCTATCTCCCAAGCTGGAACGCGGGGTATTTTGGAATAGGAGGACTTAATTAGCTAGGAGGAGATGAAAGTAAGTAAAAGAGAAGTTAATAATGGCTAATTAGGCTATAGATTGAAGCGGCTAGTTTATTAACTAATTATTTAAGGTATATTTTGTGTTTGCTTTTGCTTCGAAATTAGTAAAATTAAAGCTTACAGCTACTCGTATTATTAAGATTAATACAGGTAAGCTTACTGGAGTCCAATCCAATGTGTCCACCCTATTGCATTGCAGTATATTGGGAGTCTTAGGCACTCAGAATAGGGATTGTGAGACGGGGAGAGGGGCTAGAAACGGGGCTTACTCATCCCGGCGTTGTTGACTAAACAATGCAGTGTTCCACCCGTCTTCTCGCTCATACGCCCCACAGGTTTACTGACTGGCCCTTCGTCTGTGGCGTCGAGAACTATGATTTCACATCCGAGATCTTTCAAATGTTGGATCTTGGCTGAATTTCGAGCACTCTGGAGCCCGGGGGGGGAAAAATTCTTAGACGAAAGCATCGCCGATGTCGACTTTGTTGCAACCTGGGATGAGAATGATTGTTTCAGAGGCGTGGAAGTGATTTCCGATGTGTGGTTGTTAGTGTGAGGAAGTTCAATTGAAGGGGAAAGTCTGGCCTCATTCGTTCAGTTGTGCCATATCCCTAACCTTTTGTTGGTTCTTAAGCGAGTTCAGGTTCGGGCTCATGATTGGACTTTATTCTCCTAGCCTCGCATATCAAATTGCTTCTCATTGGCTATTTCAATTCCTGTGGAGCTCGCCTATCGTAAACATGTCCTGTTGCAGACCACTGCGCTAAACCCGTAGCTTTGTCAGAACCCGAAGTCTAGCTTCGGATCACTTCTTTTCTCTTCATCAGCTTCCTCACGCCTTCATTTCCATTGAAAATCCACCTAATTCCCTTAAGATACGCAGCCACTTGACCTTCTGCATTTAGTCTTGCTCTTGTTTGCTTTCTGCATCTTCCCGCCGACATTGTTTGCTTCGTGCTTACTCATCCACCTACATATTCTTTTTCGTTTCAAGATTGCGTTAGCCTTCCTTTCAGATAGACTGCAAAGATGCGGCTTCTTTCATTAACTTATTTGGCGTTTTTCTCTGCTATTAATTCAAGATGTATCGCTCAGTCTGGGAACCAAGCTATCCTGTACGGCGAGTCATCTGACTCCGCATGTCACAACACCGTTTGTCCCCTTTCCTCCTCTCACCTTCCCCCTCCCGACACAACAACCAGGATCTCACGCTCAACAGTGCAAAGCCCTGAAATCCACCCTCACTCAGCAAACCTACCACTCACTCGCCCCCGACTCGGTCCCCGCCCCGGACCTCGTTAGTTCCTTCTTCTCAATCCAGCAACAAGAAATAATCCCAGCATGTTGGTTTACGCCAACCTCTGCCCAAGACGTGTCAGTTGCTATCAACATTATCCGTGAGAATGGGTGCCATTTTGCAGTTAAGAGTGGTGGCCATGCAGCAAATGCACGGATGAGCAGTGCGGAAGGTGGGGTGACGATTGATATGCGACTGTTTGATTCCGTTGAACTTCTAGGGGAGGCTGGTGATGGAGAGGGAGAGGTTGCGAGGATTGGGACAGGTGGGAGGTGGGGGGAGGTGTATAAGAAGCTTGAGCCGTACGGGAAGACTGTTGTTGGGGGGCGTGACCGGAGGGTCGGTGTTGGTGGTTTAATGTTAGGTGGTGAGTCTCCACGTCCCCTTCCCTCAATTCTAGAGCAAATCGAGTGTGGTCACTGAATTCTTTTTGTGATGCAAAGGCGGAATATCTTTCATCTCGAGGCGAAACGGCTGGGCAATCGACAACGTCCTTAACTACGAAGTAATCCTCGCAAATGGCACCATAGCCCAGATCTCGCAACGCACTGCCCCAGACCTCTATTGGGCTCTGCGAGGCGGAGGGAATAACTTCGGCATCGTCACGCACTTCGATCTCGCCACTTACCCGTTGACCCAAGCCTGGGGAGGGTATAAATTCTACCTTCTTTCCGACATCTCATCCCGCATGGCCTCGCTCTCCTTGCCACCCGCCCCTCCTTTCACTCTCACGACCAAAGCCCTCTCCACGCTCGGCAGCTTGATCAACGCCGGGGCATGTAAACTAGGCTACTGCATCACTATTTCCGACTGGCTGAACGCCTACCTCTCCATCCTCCAAAAAGAACAGTACGATCTAGACGCACAATTAATCGTTGCATTGGCGTATGTGCCGATGTTGGACCTCTGGACTGCGTTTGCAAACAATATCTATGCTAAGCCTGTCCCAAACCCGCCAGTCTTCTCCGCCTTGAAGAAACTACCACATGTCTACTCCTCGAACAGAGTTGCGAATTTTTCCTCGTACCATAAGGAGCTAAATGATTGGAATGAAGGTGGCTACAGGTACTTCCCCTTCCTCCCCACTCCCCACTCCCCATCTCCTATACCTTGCTTTGGCTGATGTTTAATAGACAAGTCTGGGGCGCGCTCTCAATCAAGCCGAATTTTAAACTTATGCAAAAGTTGGTTGATATCTTTATCGAAGAATCGGAATCTATTAAGCAAGTCAAGGACTTCATGCCTAGCACCGTCTTCCAAGCGATCACCTCCGACGAGATCTCGCACATGTCTCGCAACGGCGGAAACTGTCTCGGTCTCAAGGCCGAAGACGCCCCGATCCTGGTGTCTTCGTTTACGATACGGTATAACTTGAGTCCAGAGGGAAAAGAGGACGAGCTTGTGGAGGCGGCAACGAAGCGCATCATTGATCGCTCTACTGCCGTCGCCAAAGAAATGGGGCTGTGGCATCCGTATGTGTATCTGAATTATGCGGATGTGAGTCAGGATGTGTTCGCGGGGTATGGGAAAAAGAACCGCCAACGACTTAGAGCGATAATGCAGAAATGGGATCCAGAAGGGGTCTTTGGAGCGAGGTTGCAGCCCGGGGGGTTCAAAGTGTGAAATTTGATATATTGACAGAGGGGATCTAGATTCGAGACATAGAGTAGGTCTTGGGTAGATCGAGCAGAATAGAATATGCGTTGTGCAATGATCTTTTGGCTTATGATAGTGTTCGGAACTCCCCTTCTGAAGTCTGTTAAGGAGAATCCTAATACGAAGATTGCGGTATAAAGACGGGATTACAAGGCATTTAAGCTCGCGTAGGGGTCTTAGCGGACTCCAGGGTGTGGCTTAAGGTACTGCGCCCGCTATAAGCCTTGTAACTCCAGGCCTGAGCCCCTAAAACAAGGGCTGTGAGACATTTCCAAACTGGTGGAAAATCATCAAGGGTTATGGTGTTGCTGGCGGAGTAATCGTACCGCTCGGGCGCTGTGAGAGCTATTATAGGACCGTTTAGCAACTCTGCCCCTGTAAGTACAGAAGATATACCTTCTAAAGGTGTGGTAACCCTTGTGTATAGTTTATAGCATGCTTATAGGAGAGTAGGCTGGAAATATAGGGGACTTTAGTAGGTGAGTGTAGTAGAAAGTGGCCTGAAAGTGGTCTTGCGGTACAAATGCCTGGTAATCCCATCCCGTCACTTTATGCCGCAATCTTTGTAGTCGAGGCGGCTCAAAATTGACGAGATGGATGCGCCGCAAAATTGAGGAGACAATAAATATTCACTCTCCGCCTCTGGAGATTTTCATTCTCATTGTACCAGAAGTTCTGGAATATTAATGCGAAGTTTCAATAAAGATGCCTGAGTTCGAGACCGGATCTGATAACTCCCGTTCATCAATACGAGCGGTTGATCAATCGCATAATATTGGGGGTTCGGGGCTAAAGGGGCTAAGGGATCTAAAACCTTTTACCCTAGTTCGTACTAAATATATCCTCAAACTCAATTTTCTCACTTCGTTACACCTCACTTATTCATGCTATACCCTGTAGCTTTGCAAAGCCATGACCTGTAGCACCCACTACTAAGTATAGTGAGCTTATAATCCTCTGGCCGCATAATACTTTCAATAAAGCCACTTTACAAGCATCCCATTCCGATTTGCCTACCACTGGTGTAGCCCACAAGAAAAACAAGATTACTCTCCCTAAAGCAGTGGCGAAGGAGAATAATCCTGGTTCAATTTCGTCAGTTTAGAAGGCTGGAAGGGCATTTGAGAGAGCAAAGAAGGGAGTAGCCACTAAGCAAGCACGTGAGGGTGGAGCTAGAGAAGGAGAACCAGGTGACCAAGGGGTAGTGAAGGCACTAAAAAGGGCTAGGGTGGCTATGGGAGCACCTAGACGTGGTGGGAGGCATATATAATAGAGCTTGATTTGGGTGAACTATCTGAATGTATACTGATTTTGCTATTCAAGAGACCTCAATATTATGTATGCGATTAACCAATCGGGTCCCACTGTGGAGCCCGAATTATACCCTCCCCCCCCCCCCTGATTATTCGTACTCCCGATAAATCTATCGCCCGTATAGACGAATGGGTGTGAACAGATCGCTGAGTCCTCAACGAGCCGTCTATGAGATAGTTATAAGTTCAAAATGCGTTCTCGAGGAGTACTAGATGAGTTATTGAAGAGTTCAACATAAGATCTCGACAAGTTCTCAAATAGTTGTTGATGAACTCTCGTCAGCTTCCAACGAGTTGCCTGAACATGAAATGTAAGATCTTACAATGCGCAACAAATCAACGAGACTGTTTCAATCCCGGATTGAAGTGATATGCAACAATACATTGTGAACAATTATTCACTCTTGGCTTTCATGGGAACTTCAACTCTGCAAGCATCATTGGGACATTGAAGCGTAGAGCAACAGAGGAGGATTGGGTCACGTGAACCGCCTCGACAAATCAGTGTAAAATGACGGGTAAATGCTAGAGATTCTAAATCGTGCAGCTGAGGGACTCTATTTAACTCACTTGAGGATCATATAAAGACAAAACAAGGCAGGGAAACTGGACTGTAATGGACTGTAATCATGACTATAAATCTGACAGGCTAATATTGCATCCCTGTGTAAGGAAATTCGTTGTATATATCTGCAAAGCTTCTCATCAACATCGGCCATCATATATTTCCCAAGCCCGAACAAAGCCCAATAAGCAGGAAACCACCAGGCCGTAATGTATCAACAATTATCTACCTCTAAGCCATCCCCAAATAACGAGCCGCAATCTCGGTCGCCTTGGTCGCGCCCTTGACTCCAATAACGACGACCTCCCCAGGCACGACATCCACCAAATTATCCTCGAATACGACCCCGTCATCCCCACACTCAAGCGCCACGCCCTTGACCGGGACCTCAGCACTAACTTCCACCTCCTTGCCATCCCTACTCAAAAGCACCTCCAACTTCTTCGGTTTCTGCAAATGCACGTACTTGAGCGGCTCCGGCCAATTAATATATCTCGCCACCTGCATCCCCTCTTCGTAGAGATACGCAGCAACGACCGTTCGCCCCTCCTCGTCCGAATTGGGATGGCGGACCGGAACGGCGAAGGACGCGATTTCCGTGCTCCGGTTCTCGGGAAGCGTGAAGGCGGATTTCACTGTTTTAGAGTATGTTTCCTTGCCGGTTATCACGTCGAAGGCTTTCACCACCACGTCGACTTTCATATCGTTCAGCGTCAGGTTGGAACCCCAGATTTCGATCTCGGTTTTCTTCTCAATGTAAGCGCGGGTGTGCTTGTCTTTCGGAATTAAGTGCTGCTTTCGTGTGACGCCGAGAGAGATGGGTGCCATTTCGCGCTTGACGGTGTAATATGCGTGCTTGGGGCGGAGGTAGTAATCGACGATTGCCCAGGAGGTAACCGGCCAGCAGTCGTTAATCTGCCAGACGAGGGCGCCGCCGCAGTACTCGCGCTTGGGGCCTTTCCATTGCCGCTTCCAGAGGCGGTAGGCGCTGGCTAGGCACTCAGCCTGCATTAGCTGAGTCGAGTAGATGAATTGTTCGAGGGGATCGGGGGCGTAGCGGAAGTTTTCGACGAGATAGAGGGCTATTCGACGCTCGTGGCCATCGGCTTTATTGTGGAAGTCTACAGTCGAAGACTGCGCAAAACGATCTGGATCATCCTTGCCAAGTGGGAGGAAAGATTCAATCGTCTTGATGTTGGGGAAGGCTTCCATTCCAAACTCGGAGACGAAACGACCGACGAGCTTGTCAAAGTTTTGATATTTTTCTTGCGAGCCGTGCCAGACGTTCCACTGGTGCAAATCACCAACTGTTGGATCCGCTGTGTTTTTGCCACTCCATGGGCTACCAAAGTGATAGTATGTGTCTGGAATTAGCTCCTTGCAGGCATCTGCAAGAATCTTCTCGTAGATGTACCGTGCTGGGAAGTTGGTCTGGAGCCAGCTCTCCTCGTCCTTGTTCTCGGGGTCATAGGTGAGTTTCTGTTCCTCTCGATATGCGTAATCCTCGTTGTTTCCAGCCCAGATAACGATTGAAGGGTGATGCCGAAGAAGTTTCACGTTCTCCTCTGCTTCCCTCTTCACCAAGGCCAAAAACTCCGGGAAAGCGGCGTAATTTCCACAGCCAAACAAGAAATCTTGCCAGACAAGAATGCCGAGTTCGTCGCAAGCATCATAGAATGCTTGTTCTTCAAAGATTCCACCACCCCAGACTCGAAGCATGAACTGGTTGCCGTCTGCTACCAACTTTACCCAGTCATAATATTTTTCTTTACTGATTCGAGGAATGAAATTGTCGGCTGGAATCCAATTACTGCCTCCACAGAAGACAGGAATATTGTTGATCCGGAAGAAGAATGATGTTCCGGGTTGATCGGAAATGGGCCGTTGGACGAGTTCTGCTCTCCTCAGGCCAAATTTCTTACTCTTCGTGTCAATCTCCGAGTTGATATGGCGGAGCGTTGCTGTGATGGTGTAGAGAGGTTGTTTGCCATACCGGACTGGGTACCATAGCTCAGGAGTATCAATCTTAAATGTGTGGGTTGCGTGACCCTTGATAACCTTCACGGTCTTGGAAGCAATCTTTTCCCCAGCCAGAGATACTACAAAACTCACTTCGGATGCCGTCCCTTCAACATCTGCTTTGGCAATGAATTCTGCCGAATCCAACGATTCATCGACATCTGTGGTAAAGTAGAGATCTGATATCCGCGAAGAGAACATTTCCAGATTGATTGGTCGCCAAGGACCGCAGGTCATGAGTGCTGGTCCCCAATCCCATCCCTGAGACCTCGTTAGTCCCGGCCAAGCGATGGAAGGAGTCTCATACCCAGTGATATTGGGCTTTCCTGACCGCCAGTCTAGAAGTATCTCCATTCCAGCATCCCCAGTGATGGTCTGGATACTTCTCGACGAGGGCACATCCCTTCAGATATGCGCTATCAAAAGTGATTTCCAACTCATTATCTCCCTGCTTCTTCAAATACGTCGTTACATCCACCCGCTCCGGAGTGAACATGTTCTCTGTTTTCAGAATTTCCTTGCCATTGAGAACGACAGTTGCATACGTGTCGAGGCCATCGAAAGCCAGAACTGCCTTCACGTTCGCCCGTTCTTCTGCGGACAGAGTGGGGGACTTGAACAAAGTCTTGTATACCCAAGGAACCTCTCCAATCCACTGGACATCGTTTTCGTTCTTGCCAATGAATGGATCCTCGATGATCTTGTTGGCGATCAGGTCCAAGTGGATGTTTGTGGGGAATTGAGCAACGGGTAGGAACTTCGAGTCCTCCTTGTCTGCCTGCTTAAAGGTCCACCCCTTGTTGATTGGGATGGTTGTGTGTTGAAGCATGTCGGATGAGGAGCTTGGGCATGGGGCTTGCGGATTCGAGGAGAAGGGGTGTTCGGTCCGCATCTTGGCGGTATTTGTAGACTGTGTGGTATTTATTTTATTGGGTCACCAGGAGTCGAAGAGCAGCAGCTGATCTGTGTGAGATGGTCACGGCCGTGGGGGGAGTATCATGGTGATTCCCTAGCTCTCTTATAGTCATGGACCCGAGCTGCGGGTCGACGCTGGAATATGTATTTGAGCTATTCGTGACACGGAAACTCGAGAATGGGGGATGCTTCTAGCTGCGGCGTGTTGGTCCCGTTCTTAACAGATGCCAGGTCCAGGATATCTCACGCCCCGAGCGACTGCAGTCTAGGGTGTGGAATGCTTCGAAGAGCTTGATGAGGATCGGAGGAGGGACTGGTGGCGGGGCCATGCCATGGTGGCTCGCGCGCAGGGATAGGGAGTTCGGCCCTGATGTGCGCGGGATGGCATTGAGCGTATCTGCTGATCGCGGGCTGGGCTGCAGTGGAAGAATTTCTTTGGACGATGTTTGGCTCGAATAGGGTTTGGTTGAGGTTGACGTTCGCGAAGGCACACCTCCTCCACAGCTCCGCCAGAGCTCCTCCAACTCCAACTCCAACTCCGGCCAAGGATTTTGATTGCACTTTAGCGAGGAAGCTCTCGACGTTCTCCCCTGCCCCGCCGCACCGCCCTCTCCCAAAGCAGCACCACCTGCTTCCGCGATTACAGTAATCAGCTGTTCCTCGGCATTCAACCTCTCGAACCTATTCACACATCACCGCATAAGATCTGCCGATCACAGGGATCCAGTCAGGCGGTGAGCATTTCCACAGTACTACGAGTCTACGTAGCGATATCGACTTCTGATAGTGGGGCTCACTGCCTCGCTGGGGGCCTGCCGCAGTGCAGTGCCGCAGTGCCGCACCCACCCTGCCAGAACGTCACACCCACCGAGCATCTCTTGTGCAAAGTACTGTACTACTGTACGTACCTGCAGCCAGCCTCCTCTCTCGGAATCGTTGGCGGTGGTGGCACTGGTGGCAGCGTCGGCCGAACCGTGGCAGAGCGAGCCCAGGCGCCCAGACGATCCCGTCCCAGCTTTCGGGTTCATCGGCCCTGCTTCGCCCTGCAAGTACGCCTTCAGCTTACCATTCTGGGTCTTCTCTAACCCAAAAACGACGACAAAGACCGCCTGCTTCCTGCGACTGCACCCCGCTCCTGTCATCGTCTGGATATCAAGCCCTGCGAACCGCTCGAAGAACGCACGGAGGATGTGGCCCCGCCCAAAACGGAACACACGACAACGGAGCCAGGCCCTCCGCTCGCCTCCAAGGGGGGAGACGGGTATGATCTCAACGACGAACACAGCAAGTTTCTTGCCCATTTTGCACCGCGACTCGACATCGAACCCACTAGGACAGGGAATCCGTACCTTAGGCGCCATTGTTATGATTTATGAAATGAAGTATATTTACACTTAATTTAGGCATAAATTAAAGCGGATTGGGGCGTCTCCGTTTGTTTAACGCAGGGTACCCGCGTACGTTGTACTCTTTCTCCCGTACAAGCTAGCCTTTCCATAATAGTTTAGCGTATAATAATAATGGAATGACGCATTTTCCTCCGATATATTACATTATTATAACGACCATCCAAATTACGTAATTCTTACATCCCTAACTACAGCACGGCTAACGCCCGCGAAGTCATGTGCAGCCATCCCCCTTTCCGGCTCAACCAGCCGGGATTTACCCAACTCCACGACGTCTGTTGGCAATCAATATTTTCCGTTATCCGCGTTTCCGTGCTATGATCTGATTCACCCCGTTACGCATAAGCAATCCGTATTTTATCTCCTGCCAAGTCCGAGTTCTATGGTTCCAAGTTGTAATGTGGGGCGAGGAAGTAGAGGTACTTGGCGTAGGAAAGAAGCCTGGCCGCCCTTATGGATCCTTTCACCGAATCCACATAGATACATAGGTATATGTATGCACGCAGCGATCCACCAAATCTACGATGGATCACCAGGGTCCACTGAGTGGCCTGACTAGCTTACCGGGTTCTTGGGATTGCTGACATGTTGGTTTGGACCTGAAACCTTTCAAGGCTGAAACCCTTTCTTTGTTTTTACATTTCCTCGTTGTGCACTTACCGAAAGTCTACGATGCACCGCACGTGTGAGAGGAAGAATCGCCCGACTGTCTCCGGAGCCAGAATGTTATTTTCGTCACGCGCAGTACTTCCATATTTCGTGTCATCTGATGCCGGAAGTTTCCAGGCTGCATGGAACAAACTTCGAGCTTTGTACAGTACTTGAAACATTTCTACAAACTCAATATATTCAGCAGGCTTTCACCAAATGATTCTAACTTTTGCGTGATCCGAGAAACACTTGAGGTTTCTAGTCTTTGGGAGTGTTCTCGTTCTCAGGTTAATCGTAAAGCTGGACCTCATGCAGGCACGTGAACAGTATACCCCTTCTTTGCGGGGCGTTACAACATATGGTAATGTTTACCAAAGCATCTCCCTTACGGAAGAAAGTCTTCCCAAATAGAAAAAAATGAACTATATGGTTGACGAGGTATTCATCTCTCAGTGTGTTTCGATCCGCATCGACTGGTCCTCTTTTGCTTTGCACTCTGAATCATCATATCTGAAGTCTTATCAGAATAACAGGAGTTGTGCAATATTTATCTCACAGCTGGACATGTCATAAGAGCTGCAAATGTGTACCACTGTCTGCACGCTCAGCTCATCAACATCGAAGGGATAATAAAGATTTCATAAGTCAAGAAGTGCTGATCCTTCAAGAACAACGATCAAGGAGAACCAGGTGACATTCCTCCGTCCACTATTAACTCCCTTAATATTATGCTCCCCATATCTTTCCCAATAGTATTTTTTTTATCATGGTCACAATTGGTCAGCTTCGTGTTCATGATATGTTTTCCAAATCCGATGTGGCGTCTATGGGCACCTCGCGTTTCCCAGAATGGAAACTTGTGCGACAGCCGCATCCTCTGTCAAGACCCCTCTTCAACACCAGCCCCCGAACGAAGAGGTCAGATGCACCTACGAGTTTTCCTTGGCGCTCCGATGCTACCACACTCTCCTCTCATGACTCAACTCCGAAATTGCCACCTCAAAGTCGTACTCGGGGTCGCGTCTTTCGTATCTTTCAATATCATCGCAAATATCAACCCCGCTTCTTTCAAGTGAAGCTTACTCATACTACTGGCGCCACGTCTTCAACACCACCTCAATTTCATTTTGTACAACCCCACCTTAATAACTACTGTCAGTCCTTTCTCCCAAACCTCCAATCCAAACAAATACCGCGGTGCCTTCGTCCCTCGGCCCCTCAGCTAACCGAAAGCCCCATAACACCACACATATTAATCTACGCAGCGTAAAGAGGGTGGAAGCATCGGCTTGGACGCCTGTACGTAGATCATATGTCGCCGTGCTGTTGCCATAGAGGCTTTTATACCTAAAAGTTTAAGAACAGGGTGTGCACGTGCGTTCACTGTAGCAACACCCGTCTCCGACATATAGCTGCACGTACAGGCGTCCAAGCCGATGCTTCCACCCTCTTACCTACATCCGAGCAACGTGCATCTAGCCCATAATTAACCTCCAACCCGTGCCGGACCACGTGGAATCCTCCGGATACCCCCACTTCAATCCCCCGCGCTCCTCTCTTCCACCCCGCCAGTTAGCCTTGGCTTCTCGTCTTTCCATGCCGTCCACCCAGCTCTGCTCACCTCGACGCACCTCGGGAGATGCGCCAGCACCCGGAGATTATCTTGCAGCAGCGCGGTTAGCGGATGTATGGCTGCTTCCCCGCGCGAGAGGTCCAGGTGTGGTGGTGTGGTCTAGGATCCTTCCTTACTCTCGTTTTCAGCTTCGGTGATACCCTATGGGGAACGAGAGAGGGGAGTGTGACGTCGAGCTTTGACGTACGAACGAGCTTGGTGATGGGGGAGTCAGATATGAAAATTTGGAGGGAGCTGCATTAGATATGGGGTGTGGTGTCACGCGGACTTTTTCGTTCGGAGTTCGTATTTGGAATTGTGGGTTATTTTTATTCCTCCCCGGCTTTGTTATCTTCAAGGTATGTTTGAAAGATTTGGGGAGAGTGTGGGAGTGGGGGAATGGAATGGGAGATAAGATGTGGGAGAGGTATAGTTGGATACGTAAGGGTGATAAGGAGGCACCAGGACGCGGAGGCTACACTGGGAGAGGAGCTGTGCAGGGGGGAGGCGGGGGATGCACCACGAGAGGAGGGAGGGTATAAGAGAGAGATCGGTGCGTATACCATACCGGCAGTATAGCGGTAATGTAAAAGAATGGGTGTCCTCGTGCGTATTTCGGTCGGGGGGCATTATGCAACTGCTTTTTGCCTGAGCTGAGGGATGGATGGAGGAGGGCACGAGCGTGAGTTAGTTCAGGGGGTCAGGGGATGGGCATGTTTGAGGAAGGATATTCTGATCTCGCGATTGCGTGAGCTGATTAGGTGACCTGTTTGTTATTTTTGGGAAGCGAAAAGGGGAGGGAAATGAGGGGGCCGAGGAGGGGTACAAGTAGAGTGCGTGCGCTTCTGCAAGTCTGAACGGTGGAAAAGAAGAATCGTCACTTTTCTCTTTGGTTTTTTTTTTACCGAGACACCAACCATCCTCCCGTCTCGGCACAAACGGGACACAAGTACGTTCAACTTCTAATCCAAGTAAGTACAAGAACACCTCGAAAATTTCCGCCCACCCTACTAACTCAGCACAGCAGAATAGCAAAGGAGAGATAGGATAGCATCACATCTTACTCGGCATCCTCATCCCGCCGTCCAGCCTCAGCACCACGCCGTTCAACATCACGTTCTCGATTCCGTGCTGCACGAGGGAAGCGAATTCTTCAGGCTGGCCGGGTCGTGCTTTCAATTATCAGCGATTTGGTTCCTAAGGTTCGGAGACGAGGAGAAAAACTTTCTCCACAGCGCAACCAGCATTGAAGGGGAAAGAAGAAAATAGATAAGGAACGCAAGAACTAAGCAATGGCGGTTCAGCAAATCCATCCTGTGCCGGGCCCTACTAGACCACTGCCGACGCCGAGGCCAGATGGCACGAAGCTTCTATGAACTTTGGCGCCCTCCTGACCAGCTCACTTCAACACACACTCGTTTACGCACTTGATATAAGCAATAGGGGGAAGAGGGAACTCGCAGGACGGAATTTCGGAAATAAAATAAGAAAAGAAAGAGGAGGGAACACACCAGGAAATTCCATAACTCTTCTCAGCGAAGCACGCACTTTATCGGACATCATGGCTGTCATTCTCGAGTCGAACAGGGATGGAGCGATTGTTACGACGCGGATACCGTGTCGAGCGAGATCGCGGGTGAGAGGGAGGGTGAGCGAGCGGATTGCGCCTTTGGAGGCGGCGTAGGCTACTTTGGGGTTGTCAGAGATACGATAGTTCAGGATGGATCGGAGGTAAGGGAATGTACCCTGCCCAGGCTGCCCATCAAAAGCAGCAGAGCTAGCAACCATTATTATTACACCTCGTTCGCCGTCTGGTCCTTGGGGTGAGCTGCGGGCCATGTGAGGGAGGACTTGGCGGATTAGATCGATTGTTCCTCGTACATTGACATTCATTACGAAGTCGAAATCGGAGAGGGAGAAGGGGTTGAGGTTGCGGTCAAGGATCTATATGGTGTTAGGTCTTGAAACATTGGGAAGTTAGGAGGCTTAAGTAAAACTTGAGGAGAGTCTAATACGATAAGATGGGACGTAATTGAGGAAGAGGTTTGTGTTTTGAAGGGTATCACGTGCTAGATAGTGGATAATAGTTTTGAGGAGAGCGAAGCACTTGCTTGAATCGAATTACAATACCAATCTGACCCATATCAAATATCAAGTGCATATACTCCAAAGAGAAAAGACAAACCTTCGCTGGCGTCGAGACGCCTGCAGCTGCAATGACCCCACCAATTTCCTTTCCGGTCTCCTTTACCCACTCCAAAGCTCCCTTCACGACGGCGGCAATACTCTCTGTCTCCAGTACATTCGTCTCAAAGAACTTTGTCCTGTCGCCACCTATCTCTTTCACGAGCTCCAAAGCCAGTTCCTCGTTCATATCCAGGATAGCCGCATAGCCTCCATTCCGGCAAATATTCACCACACATGCTCGGCCCAGTCCTGAAGCACTATCTTGATCAGCTCTCTTCTAAACCTTTGACAACACACTTATTACTCACCCTCCAGAAACCACAAATGTTCGGCCTTCAATCTTCATGCTGATGTTCGTGAATGATCACTGTCAGATCTGATGGACCGAGGTTCAACCCCTGATGACGCCTTCCGAAAGGGGGATCGCGTCGGCGATTCCAGCTCAAAGACCGATGTCTTATCAAAGCGTGCAACGACATCGCGCGTCAAGTCCAATAATAGGGATACAGAGGAGCCAAAACCAACGACGAGAGAACGATCTGAAGCTGCGCAACAAGCTCACCCTCGCGGAGAGGTAGAGAAGAAGATTCAAGATGGTGCGACCAAGGCGGTTGTCTGCGGTGAGCGATGAGTCCAGTGGAACGGCTGGCAACCAGGTTTGTTTTCTTGGATGGGGAGTGGAATGAAAGAGGGACTGGCACTGATGTAAGACAGGAACTGGGGAGCATGTATGATTACCTTGCCAAGATTATCTTGCTGGGCCCAAGCGGGAGTGGGAAGTACGCTGCTTTCTTTCTCTTCGTTTGAAGCATGCGCTGACAAGCAGCAGATCATGTCTCTTGCATCGATTTGTGAAGGACGAGTGGAGGGTACTGTCATCGCAGACAATAGGAGTAGAGTTCGCAAGCAAAATCATCAGAGTGGGCACTGGCGCTAGGAGGAAGCGGATAAAGCTTCAAGTACTTCTCCCCTCCCTTCTCCTCTTCTCTCTTTAAGGACATGGTTAACACCACCAGCTCTGGGACACAGCAGGCACAGAACGCTTCCGCTCCGTCTCCCGGTCCTACTATCGAGGCGCTGCTGGCGCAATACTAGTCTATGACATCACATCCCACCAAACCTTCGCCTCCCTCTCCTCATTCCTCAATGATGCCCGTGCCCTCGCTTCCCCGAACCTCACACTCCTCCTCGCGGGCAACAAGGTCGATCTCGCAGACAGCGGTACACTGATCGACGTAGCCTCCTCCTCCTTGCCACCCGCTACCCCCAGCAGTGTCAGCAGCAAGAATTCGTCCTTTCCACTCGCAGCCGGCGGATCCGTGAATTCTACAACTTCTACAAGTCTGGGATTGGGAGCACAGCTGCGAGCGACGGTTGCGCCAGATGGGAGGGAAGTCAGCGCAGAAGAGGCGAGCAAGTGGGCGAGCAGCAATAAGGTTCCCGTTTCGGTGGAAGTTAGTGCGTTCAGTGGGGAGAATGTGGAAGAAGTGTTTAATCGGTTGGCGAGGATGATCTTGACGAAGATTGAGCTGGGGGAGATCGATCCTGATGATCCGATGAGTGGGATTCAGTATGGTGATGGTGGGTGGATTGGGGACGGCGATGGGGCGAGCGTGAAGAGTGGGATGACGGCTGATTCGAACGGGATGAGGAAACGACGGAAGGCCAAGAAGGGGTGGGGATTAGGGGGTGGAACGCTAGGTGGCATGAGGGAGTGGGAAGAGGTATTTACGTTGAGTGGGAGTCGGAGGCGGAATGGAGGATGCTGCTAGGTATTAGTGATTTTCAGCCAAAGGAGCTTGGATTTTTGTTTGTCGAATTGAAATTGAGCGGAGCGACCTCATAAACGGCGTTTGGGATGAAGATAGATCGACACGGGAGCGACCGAGCGTTTCCTTGGCATACTATCCCGGGATGATATGAGGATTGTTGATATGGATGGAGCGATAATAGAATATTATAATGTACGAGTCAGGCAACAAATGGATGCTAATTTTCTGAAGTTCGGCCAGCGCTGAAGTATTTCTCTGCTGATCTCGAAGCCTATGTGAAGTACTACAGATATGCCGGGATCACATTGCATTGTCTGTGGAAGTCGGATTGTACAACGGGTGAAGTGCTCGCTCTGTTCTAAATACCGGTGGTGTTGAGGAATTTCGACTACAATATATTCTCCTCTGCTCTGCACCGAAGTTGGCAATGGTGTGGAAGAAGCGACAAATGGGGAGCAGACATGGAGCATACCGCTGGGGCTGAGTTGTACTGCTTCAAGAGACGATTTCCTGGGTGACCTGTCTCGAGAACTTCGAGTACTTCCGGCATCTGGTATGGGTTTGCTACTCTATAACTTCTGGCTCCCTGCAAATGGTTGTCGGAAGTATTCTCCGGGCAAAGATGCAGGTTGGCAGCATATATTCCTTGGCAGTAGCTGAGAGCCCAAGTTGACAAGGAAGCATCAATACCCCAACGGTCATAATTCTGTTGATCTTAATATCAACCTGCTCAAGCCAAGGGCAGAAGAGAATATAGAGCTTGTTCTGAGCCCCCACCATGCGCAGGCTTCCCCGTGTGAGCCCTTTCAGTGGATCTGAGTAATTATAACATAAATGCTTTGTGTCTGGCTTTTTTATTCACTTGGCTCACGCCGATTCGAGAACATCAGCTCTGGAGGCGACTGTTTTATACATTATAATACTCTCCATATCCTTGCAGTCTTGCTGCTATTAGGAGTATAAAATGTTGATTGCATGAACAAAGCAGTGTTTAGTATGGAATTAAGCTTCAAAAATAAGGGCAAGGTTAATGTAGATTGAGATGTCTGAAGTATAAGAAGTGTGGGCCAACTGAGGGTTTATACACCTTTGCAGCTGAGCTAACCTGAAGGGGGGGATGTAGGTGGCAACTAACAGACGCACCCAAGTTGAGTTCTTAACAATCCAAAGACATGAGGAGGGTATCTTCGAATAGAAGTCCAAGATCCCGACTGATAATTTGATTGCAATTTCCGCTCGATTTTGTACGAGTTAATCCTGTAAGACCGAGTGTTAGCTGCCTGTCGCCAATGGCCCCACCGTCTCAAATCTGTCTAACAGCCTTTCTAGTCTATTATATCTATCTGAAGTCCATCTAAAGTTCAGAAATTCACTGTTGCCCCAATTTACAACTAATACCGTAGTGGGGCAGGCTATAGGATAAATCAACGACTGTCCGTCAACGCTTATAAGAAGTAAAAGGGAGATGGGATAGAATTATACTACTACTCCTATATTATAGCTGAGATCTCTAGTAGTTAGCCTCGCTAAGGAGCTATTAAAGGGAATATAATAAGGGAGTATTAAAGATTAAGAGGAGAGTAGTAAGAGAGAAAAGTTAGCTATAGATTAAAGAAGGGTCGGATTCCGAGGGGTTAAAGGTTAATGAACCGAGAAGGTTTGAAAAGTTAACTCTCTTGCGGGATACAATATTATTAGCCGGCTTAGGGCAGCTCTCGAACTTAGGCTACTATATCCTGAATTAAGCGAGGCGGCTATTATACTCGAACTAAGTCGGTACAGTTAAAAAGATTCGTTTTTATATAAGAGAGAGGATAGTGCAAGGGTGATAGGGCCGAGACTTGAGATAATAGTAAGGTAGACTGAGCGCTATATAATAGAAGGGCGGGAAAGAGCGAAAGGATACAGTCGACACCATGTCTCACCGGATGAAGGGATAATTAGAAAGAAGAAAGTTAAGATTAAAAGGGAGCGAATCGGCTATAAATTAGGCAGGGACTAGAGAGTATTATAATATAGAGTTAAAAAGCTTTTCTTAGTATTGAAATCAAATACTGTGAGGCTATTTTCTCTACCTTGTATCTATGCACTAGGACAGGAATTCTAAATTTCTAGACGAGGAAACCTAACTATGGGTGCTCGGCATTACACCCGTGGATCGATATATGTCAGCAATTACGAACCGAGAACACTTTTCCTTATAATCATGTTACCTTCCTATATGTCGTCTCCAAATGCATCTCGAAAGTCGACAACTTATCATTACCTATACTAAAGACTCCAAATGTTTTTCTTCCAGTTTTCCGTCGACCGCTCTCTATTCCTACGGATTTCAACTATCTGCATTATACTACTCAGCCTTTTGTGTCCTTCTGCTTCCCATGGCTCTAGAGTCTCTAGTTCTAGCGTCTCCAGTTCTAGCGTCTCTAGTTCTCGCGGACGGCAATCGACGTCGACGGATAGAGCAGTGTCTACTTCTCGAAGCACGAGAGCGACTAGTTCGACTAGCAGGGCGCCTTTAGTCTCGCACAGTACATCAACCCCCTCTAGTTGGTCTACATCGACCCTTAGTCGAACTACGTCAACTTCAATCCATGGTAAATCTACAACAAGTCATCTAGCCTACACATCGTCATCTTTGACTACCAGGGGAACTACGTCAACTTCAATCCATGGTAATTCTACAACAAGTCATCTAGCCTACACATCGTCATCTTTGACTACCAGGGGAACTACGTCAACTTCAATCCATGGTAAATCTACAACAAGTCATCTAGCCTACACATCGTCACCTTTGACTACCGGGGGAACTACGTCAACTCCTCGGACTCACATAACCTTACCTTCTACTACTGGGGGAATTACATCAACTCGCTCGATTACTACAGTGTCCACTAGTACCGTAACTTCAAGTACTACTACATCACGAGGAGATGGAGGAGGTGGAGGAGGCGGAGGAGGCGGAGGAGGCGGAGGAGGTGGAGGGGGCGGAGGAGGCGGAGGGGGCGGAGGGGGCGGAGGAGGAGGCTCTCCACCTCCAACCTCTCCACCTCCTGCCACTCACCCTACGACACCTCTTAGCACTATGAGCACGTCAAAATCGACAACGACTACCTCGTCAACAGCTAGCACGTCAACATCGATACCGATCCCGTTAACAGAAATCTGTAGTGAAGATAATGATTGCGGCTCATCATGTTCACTCGAAGAAGCCCGATCTCTCCAAGAGCCAGAAGCCTTATTTAAGCGTGTGATGAGGGGTCCAGAGAATTACGGCGGCGATGTGAATAAATTTTTCACAGAAGAGATAAATAATGCAAGGACAAGTGGGGAATTATTAGTATATAAGGGGATTCCCGGAGCGGCCAAGCTGGAATATTTTCGAGATCAGGATATTAGGACTGGTGTGATTGGCCTTTTTGGGTGTACTTCGATTATCGTTATATCCAGAGGAGCCGTGTGGGTGTCGCATTGGTGGGAGAAGCAAGTCTTTTTTTTAACAACACTCGAGGAATTTCGAAATTTGTTGCTTATACCTTTGGAAGTGGGAAATGGAGATAGGCAGCCGGGCCTTCGCGGGCTCGCCGACCCTACGCAACCCTTTGAGGCCAAATATCAGCCTCGAGCCATTATTGCATCCGTCAAGTTGAGAGATGGTCGATATATTTTGGAATATGATGAGAAAATCAATTCCATACAAGACAAACTCAAAGCGCTAATACCCGGTATTCGCATTACAATATACAAGTACGCAAGGAATAAGAAAGAATCTCTACAGCTTTCATCACCTATTGGGAAAATCCTTATTCAATATAGTGCTACGGAACCAAACTACGAGAGAAAATACAGGGTTTGGATAGAGGCTCAGGACCAGCTTGAAGAGTCCTGGAACCGGGCTGAAGGACTACCGAATATTAGTTCAGGAGATGCGAATACTTATATGAGCAGCTCGATAATCACCTCTTCTGACTATTCTACTAGTAGGGGGGGCTCGATAATCACCTCTTCCGATACTAGTAAGAGGAGCTCGACAATCACCTCTTCCGGCTATTCTACTAGCACATCTACTAGTAGTTCTCCGGTAGAGGTAGAGCTAACTTCATCTACTCCATCGACAACTTCGTCGGCAGCTCCTAGCTCGACGATAAGCTCATCCCAACCAATTGGGACTATAATTCCGGCGGGTGCTATACCATGCCCTACTTTAACAGATGTTAATTTTCTGGATTGCCCGGACGGTGAAGACGCATCTATCGCAGTAACGGAAGAAAGTCCAGTAGCTGGTGGAGATGGCTTTGCGTATAACATAGCCTCTGGATGTGACAATGCTCCAGTTACTGTAATGCTCGCCTGGTCTAATGGCACGGAGTTAGTCAAGTCATTAGGTCGTCCGTCTGACCATAGCAACTGGTTTGATACACCTGGAAATCCGGAACCATGCTTATTTTGGGCCGTGGCTGCCGCTTAGCTAGTATTTTGTTGGATTTAGCGTCACGTGGGGACAGAATAGAATGGAAGAAGTATTTGTGTTGCAATATGTATCGAATAATTCCAGATATATTTTGCAAGTCTTCTTCTGCACGTGATAGGCTTTCTAATCTGCTGATTGTTGTGCCGACCGCTGACGCTGCTGCGGTTTGAATACACTGCACGCAATAACCAGGCGTTCTTCCAGCTAAAAGGCTTACCCTGCACTTCCAAAAGAAATTGACCGGGGAGTAGTAAGGGGCAAGGGGCTTTACCGAGAGATGTGGGGAAAGGGGGCAGATTTCTGACTTACTAGCTTCAAGAATGGAACTGTCTTCGAATCTTGATAAATATTGTTGGGTGCTATCTTGTTTACTTGATTAAATTATACAAGCATGTACCTGGATTTAGTGGGCTCTGCTACTGATGAATTCGTAATACCCCTCGAGCACTTCAAGCATCAAGTTATCAACTACCAGTGCCAAGTTGTCGAGGGACGAGAATGACTCGAAGGATCACGTTTGCTGGTATTTAAAATGTCCAGTGGAAATCTACTGCTGGTTTCTTCCTTTGTATAATTGTTTTAAGAGTGCAGGGTTTGGACTTCAAGAAGCTGACTGTGGAAGAGGATTGAAAGGAATAGTGTGCAGCATTGTGGTCTTTGGGTTGTCAAGCCTGGAAGGCGGTATGAAGAATAGAAGAACGAAGGAGATTCAGGTGGCATTCGATGGATATTAATATAGGTCGTGCAAACATTTTTATGGGTTAAGTTTATTGGGGATATATAAAATCGAGATATCAAGCCCAGTAAACCTCCTCACTAATCTTAAGGGTATACCCACTGGTCAGCTGTATGATCAGTCACCCAGACCTGAAGTCCCTCATCTCTACTTGTCTCTCTTGTGCACCAATTAAGGACGTCCCTTCCGCAGACTCTGTCTTACCCTGGTCCAAATGACTGTGTATTTCTCTCCCCCCCAACAAAGATGACGTGTTCAACCCACCATTACCAGGTTCAAATTGCTTCGGTCCCACTTCTGAAGCTACAGACTGATCTCTCGTCAACTGATTATAAAGACTCCCTGCTTTTCTCAACATCCACTTCCGCTCAATCTCATCCGCCAACCCCCACCCAAACTTCCGTATCACTGGTGCCGAGTACGTCAATAGCACTGTCACAAACCAAACACACGCAGCAATAACCCAAGGCCTCGCAGTGGTAGTTTTGAAATCCGAGTCCGGAATCAAAGTCGCCCGACACATAGCCGTCAGATTCTCGTTTTCAGAGCTCAAAACCACCTCATCAAAGTGAAATCCTAGTTGCAAAAATGGAACCATCCATTCATTCAGCACAGCTCTCCGAGCCGCTAAGATGAAACGTGTACGCGTAGAGAGGAAGAGCCGAGTAAGCTCTTTCTGCCCGCTTATTTCATCGAGGAATCTTTGGATCTTGAAATCGAATTGCTGAATGACATCAGATAGAAGAAGGTTGTTCGCCAACACACCATTGGGAGCCGCTGACGAGACTTCAATTCCCGAGAAATGGGCAATATCTGCTAATAACTCCAAGAAACCTAGCCGTGGAGGATCTGCGACGCGGTTTGTATCATTTTTGAGATTCTCTACGAAGGCTCGAAGCTTTTTGTACCCTCCGAGCTCCACATAATGCCCAGACTCCTTTCCAATAAATTTAGCGTCGTATAACTTATATGTCGTATTGCAGAGAACGGAGACTGTTTGTGTGGCTGGCTTGAATAAGTCGTAGCCCCGCCAAGACACTATGTGCTCTGGATTATCATCAACCCAGTTGCTTCCCGCACTGCTACTCTTGTTCAGTGGCACGGTCTGAAACAGTGGATCTTCTCCGAATTCCAAGGCGTAGGTAGCTCCTAGATGGTAGATAAGAAGCGAAATGTCACCGTCGTGATGTAGATCTTCTCTGGGAGTCCACGGAGACTGGTCACCTGGTATCGAGCTGTCTTCTTGTAGTACCGAGTATGTATGCACGTTGTATCCTCTCCCATGAGCCTCCTCTCGAATTATCCTTTCAGTCAGATTTGGGTACACGACATCTGCGAGTCCTTCGATTGGGCCGTACAGTAACCCGAAGACTCTAAAGGGCCATGTGACGTTTGGAGGAGGAGCAAGCTCTTGCGTTTTATCGATAACCTTGTAGCACTGTGTAGCTACCCCGAACTTCATTTTGGGAATATTTCCGACACCAAGGTCACTTGGCGTGAGCCAATACTCTCCGAAGAAGTTCAATGCATCGCCATCGGCACAGGCGGTTTTGGCGGCGTGTGTGGGACATGACGGCAATTTTTTAATGGTGTCATTAGGGCGAAGACACCCAACGCTTTCAGCAGAGAAAGCCGCATAATTGCATCCATCAGCATCCGTGTGTGAAAGTGCGTTCTGTTGTTCGTATCTTAAATATGCATCGAAAATTGATCTTGGCCGGGGGGTTTCTTTGTCGACAACTGCTAGCCCAAAAGAACAGCTGGATCCACCGGCAAAGCCTGCAACATCGATCAGAAAACGAAGGACCTAGGGGCCAAGGGTGTGGGTACTACTCACCATTCGAAACAGGGAACTTAGACAGCAACACTGGTAAGCTCAGCCCAAGCAATAGAAAACCAATAGCGCCAGTCAACCAAGCTAAAGCAAACTTTCTCTCCCTCTCTCTACCCCTAAAAATTACCCTCCAAGTTATACTCTCACCAACAACATGAAACGGCGTGCGAAAATTTACAACTGCAACTCGAAGTTGATCCATCTGGTGTTCGTTCGGGCGTTCGCGGATAACCATCCCGAAGGTGAGTAGACTGAAAACTCGGAAAAGCCGCGCGACGAGGAAAGCAAATGCGACTGTGAAGATCGATATTAGGACTGTAAATTCCCTGGTTGACAGCTTGACTAGAAGGCCTTGCGATACGATGCTATCCCATTTCGCATCGCTGCCTACGAGGCCCTCGAGGTGATTGCTGGACATGGTTATACTTTTGGAAAATCGACGAAAGCAAATGAGAACATTACTGATGTCTCCTAGCGACAGGAAAGGGCAATGAATTCCGCGATGATAGCTTGATAATTTCCTGCCCTTATCAAGGCTGCCACTGGGCGCAGGAATGAGATGACATGGAATGACCATCTTGGCCATAAACTCCGAAGACCTGCTTGCCTAGAAACAGAGCCACCGAGCTGGAAAGCCACATTGAAGCGCTTCCACCATTTACGAGTTGATTTTGCAAAAGGCCAAGAGCATGTGCGTGTCTCGGCACTGCGGTGCAGGACCACATACCTGTGGCTGCGGTTGTGGTTCAGCTGCCGAGAAAGGAAGGATCCGGATGGGCGGTCACACGAAATGACTGGTGACCCATTAACCCTTCAGAATCCTGATCATTCTCGCTCCAATGCCTGAACGTACATAGTAAGTTAAGGTTCCTTACGGGGTAACCTCCCCCGGATGTCCACGTTTTTCTTGGCACAAGTCTTGGCGCACGAAAAACCCCAATCACGTGCAGTTTGACTCATGCTTCAAGTGGCTTCTGACTCATTAGCCAATCAGGGCACGCAATTTAAAGAAACCCGGAAAAAGAAGCCGTGCAGGTGAGTGCGCGAGCCGGCCGGCCTTATAGCAAGACCTCTTCAATATATTATATTCAATGCAGTATACCGGTATCCCGTTAAAACAAAGCATTGAGCGTGCCTAATCCTCGTATTTATGTTGCACCAACGATCGAAATCCTCTCCAAGCACTGTTCGCATCACATGATCAACTTAGGAAGGCGACAATAGGTAGATGGCTGCGAGACACAGCCATATGTATTCAAAGTATGCGGCGCACGTTAAAAGCGGGGTTGGAATTGCAGCAGTTAGGCACTGGCTTGATTTTTACACGTCTGCAGAACTTTCGAAGCGAGGGAGTTCGTGACAAACTAGACGGATATCACTTGAATTCTCCTACAGGGATATCTATGGTAGAGGTGAATGGGAAAAGATTGAAGGGAATGATCAGGCAAGTGTATTGTGGGTTGTGGTTATTAGACAACCCCCTGAGATAGGTGCAGCAGATCTCAAGACATTTCCAATGTTTTAATAGACCTATTAGAAACAAGAACTTCCTGCCTTCATCTTGTATTTCCCACCATATGCCCTACTCGATCTACCTCACGTGATCAAGGTAGGACCCGTGTCTGTATCTACATACTGCGAGCCTGTTCTTCAGCTTGCAGCTACTTGTCTTTCTCAGTGTGTCGAATCCCATGCCGAGTGCTCTATACAACATGATCCCGCCTTTACACCCACACGGTTAATTACAATTGTCGGTCAACATGGTAGTCGAATTGCAAAAATCGAAGAGGCTACTCAAACAGATGGACCTAGGCCCTATGTTACGCTTAGCTACTGTTGGGGAGACAATCGTCCAGTGAGATTACTCCAGTCAAATTACCAACAATTTACGAATGAAGGTTTTGCGGTTGATAAACTCCCGCGTACAATTCAGCAGGCTGTTGATCTAGCTATCATTCTTGGTATACCACGGATATGGATTGATGCCCTATGTATCTTCCAGGATCAAGAGGAAGACTGGAAGCAAGAGTCTTCCCGCATGGGAGATATCTACGGGAACTGCGTTGTCACTATTGCAGCCTGGGGAGCTTCGTCTTCCGAGCAAGGTCTTTTCGCAGTTCGAGATCCTCTCTCCGTCCTGAGTTGTAAGCTCTTTGATATCACTTTACGGTCGTCCTCTCGAGATTGTTGCGTGGTCGCGCGTCAGCAAGAGAATATGGGCCTCACGTGCCATCCTTCCAGGTTACAGAATGGACCACTTTATAATCAGGGTTGGGTTATGCAAGAAAGACTTTTTGCACCAAGGACACTCAATTTTGGATCGTTTATCAGCTGGGAGTGCAAAAGAGGTGCCTGTTCGGAAGCGTCCCCTGATTTGGCAAAAGTACAGCACTCTGTCAAGACGCTTTTTGATAACTTCGTAAGTTTCAAATCGGAAAGTCAGACCAAGCAGATACTTCATTGCTGGAATCATGAGATTGTTCTATCGTATACCAACTCTCAGCTAACAAGGAAGAGCGGCCGGCTGATAGCCATAAGCGGTGCAATTCGCAAGCTGAGCGAACAAACAGGCTGGCGAAATATTCACGGACTTTGGGAGCCACACTTGATCCAACAACTGCAGTGGACCGGGTCCGGAAATATGAGGACCGGTGCCGGCCCGACTTGGTCATGGACGAGCATCGATGGGCCCGTATCATATTTCCACGGAGACTGGCAAGTGGAAGGGGATGACAAAATGGAATCGGGACACACTTGGAAACTCGATACAAGAAATTACATGACTCGACATATCAAACTCCGAGGACCAAACTTCTGATTTCTATGACCTGGTACTGCAAGGCGGCCTATTTGAGTTGAGACTTGGAAAACCATGTTCTTCCAAGGAAAGTTCAACCTATGTCTTCTATGCTGGATTCGGAGAAGTGAGGTCTAAAAATTGGCGCTTTCGTGCGGATGTTTGTGACTTGGATGTCAAGACTCCATGTTGGTTTCTTCCACTGGTATTCTTAAACCCTAAGTGGTCAGCAGAGTTACGCTTGTCTGGTCTTGGACTCGTGGAAGTTGCTGGTAAGCCCGGGACATACGAGAGGATCGGGCATGTTTACGGAGATTTCTCTTACGTCCCAGGCGCGTACCGGGAAATACTGCGAAACCCCCCTCTACGGAGAATTATATTAATCTAGATATACAATTGCACCGCCGAGATATGTGCAAAGGCGCTTTTAAGGGGGCGGGCCGCTAGCGAGAGGGATTGGCGTCAACGTTTAACTCATGAAAATCTCGGGAGGGACAACTGGTAGTGTGTAGAGTTAACTCGAGGTCGGAGGCATAATCGGAAGCCCATATATAAAGACCCTTGGGTTTCTGTATATATAATGCTAGAAATTATGGGTTTCTGCGATTTGATCAGCATGCTTGCCCCTCCTGTCGCTTTCCGCGCCAATCCCCTGAGGGAGAACCTCGGCAAATCCCTCCGCTTCCGCTGGTGGCACCGGATAAATGTTGCGCTGATATATTATCAACTTTTATTAGGCCAGAGATTCAAGAATATTTCTTCTTATTCAACTATCTCGAATGATCGAATGAGTGATGAATACTTACTATAGTGAGTGAAGATATTCTATAGACAGCCAATAATTATAAGCACTCACAAACCACTGCTGTTATACTAAAGGTAGATGCCGCAAGGCAATTACAGGTCACGTGATTTTTAAACACGTGACCATGCTATCCCTCCATTTAGTCCCGGCTGTTCGAGCTATACCTGACTCTCTTCCGAATCTTATTATATAACTTTCTAACCCAGACTTTTGTGCAGCATGTCAGGGAAGAGCTGCTGGAAAATATAGCGAGTAAGATTGAGCTCAGGAAGGAGGAAGAAGCGCGAGTATATTGGCTTGTCGCTCACCACACGCCAGGTTCCCTATTCTCGATTATCCATTCACTTGTGGGGCTTTGTTGGACTGAAGGAAGCGAGGGGAGGAGCAGACTTCTGCTATGAATACTTTCTACCAGCCTGAACAAATCAGATCTTGAAGCCGAGCGATCGATTCTCCGACTACACAGCTGTGGATTCTGAGTCTAGGTATTCCTCTAACATACCAGAATTTGGCGAATCTGTTCTATCTCAGCCCGACAAGATGACCTTGGTCTACCACGGAGCGACCTCTCCACGCTTCGGCTTCTGTACCCGGACGATCTTGTCACAATTCAGCAAACAAAGAGGATCAAATGCCAACTTGAGCTACTTGTCGTCAGCACAAATGCAACAAGACGATTTGAGTTCGAACTCACCTTTCTCATCGCATCAACCGTCGTTTCCCCCAACTCATGATTCAAGTAATCTCTCTTGACCAATCCTACACCGTGTTCACCAGTAACAGTGCCTTCCATCTCAATTGCTCTCTTGACCATCCTGTGGACAGCCTCTTCAGCTTCTTTTCGTTGCTTATCATTGTAGAGCATAATAGCTGCAAATGTTAAGACCACTCTTGGACCCAGACACCTGAAACTTACTGTGAAAATTCCCATCTCCAACATGCCCCACAATAGCAGCAAACAATCCACACTTGGCCATATCCTCCTTCGTCTCCTCAATAATATCCGGCAGCCTACTGATAGGAACAGCAACGTCGCCTGTCCACACATGATCACTATCACTCTCTCTCATCGCCATCACGCTCCACAGCGCTTCTTTCCTTGCGCTCCAAAGATCCGCCTGCTCCCGTGCATTTCGCGCAAACTGGAAGCTTTTGCTGCCTGTACTCTTCGCCAACTTCTGCACCATGCCAATCTGCTCCTTGACCGCGTTCGGTGTGCCCGCGAACTTAAAGAAGAGGGTTGGCGCTTCAGTCCAGCTCTTGTCCGTCATTTCCGCTGCGTTGATACACTTCATCTGCACATCGTCCAGTATCTCAATCGCTGCGATGGGGACACCTTCTCCAACGACCTTGGCCACACAATCCGCAGCTTGTCTTACGGTGCCGAAACTGCAAACCGCTACACTCGTCGTGTTCGGTTTCGTCGTAACCTTCAGCGTAGCCTCCGTGACCAACCCAAGGGTGCCTTCGCTCCCAATAAACATCTTCGTCAAATCATACCCAGCGCTACTTTTCCGCGGTCGCTGTCTGGTCTTAATGATCGTCCCATCCGCAAGCACTACTGTCAAACTTAGAACCCACTCCCGCATGGTTCCATATCTGTATGCATTCGTGCCACTGCATCCCGTTCCCACCATACCTCCAATCATAGCACCTGGTCCAGGATCTGGTGGGAAGAAAAGATTCTCTTTCGCCAGTTCTTCGTTTAGTAGTTCCCAGCCCACGGCTGGTTGGACCACCACATCCATATCTTCCTTGTGCACCTGCAGAATCTTCCCCATGCGCCCAAAATCAACACATATGCCCCCCCTCGTAGGCGCGAAATGACCCTCTAGAGATGTACCCCCACTGTACCCTGTAACAGGAATCCTTCTCTTATGGCAAATCTTCATTATCTTCGAAACCTCTTCCGTAGAAGAAGGGTATACGACGAGGAACAGATGCTCGGAATCTTCGGTCTGGTGGGAGCTCCAATCGCTGCCAGTGTGATGCGTGAGATCCGTGTCTTTAGTCGAGACATTCTCCTTCCCTACAATCTGAACAAAGTCCGCCCATGCAGCTTCCATGTTCGAGCCTGATACATCGTGCTTCGGGGGTATGGTTGCGGAGAGAGGGAGCGTGGAGAGGTTTGACGGCGCGCGGGTGGCGAAGGTTCCGAGGTAGTAGCCGCTGCAGGCTGTTGCGATGATTACTGCAGAAGATAGAAGTTAGCAATTGGATATTTGTTGACAAAGAAGCGATGTTGCAGAGTGTACCAAATGTCAATGCTATGTTCCGCGCGCCAGATGGCTCTTTTCTGTCTCGAGAGAAGCGTGCTCGTTCTACTCGCTCACGGGCTAATCGCGCAGCAGTGCTTTCGTAGAGCTGCCCTTTGAATGACCTGCCTTCACCAGCTGGCTTATTTTCTGTAGATTCGTGTCGTAATTGTCGTGAGGCTATACTTCGAAGACATGGCGAGGGTGCTGGGAAGGGAGATTTGCAGAGGCGGGAGAGGAGAGCTCGAGACGGAGCTCTTTTCGGGAACGACATCGCTGACGAGAATATGAATTGAGCTCTAATGGGGTTACATGAGGTTTCTTGACGCGAAGGTGCTAAGCAAAGAACCCAGGAACGTCGTTGGAGGCTGCGTTGCTAGTCTGTAAGTTTTTATTGGCAGCTCGAATTGTTTTGTGAGGTTACAGTTGCGGCCACAGAGCTTCCCCACACAGCACGCCATTTCTGGGCGGCGATTGGACATAATGGGCAATGATCAGCGTTTTGAAGGAAGCAAAAGCCTACAGGTAAAGTTATACGCTTTGGTTCAGGAACAATCATTTCATTATTTTCATGAAGAATTGTTAGCAATGGGCACAGAGCCATAGCAATGTAGCTTTCGCCACGGTAGGAATAGCAAGTTAACGGATCCACCAATTTGCTCCAGCAACACCTCCGATGCACAATAATTTGACTCGAACAATCATTTCCCACCCGACTCCAGTAATCAACTTATTCCTCAACAAACACATCACCCTCAATTGGGCTTCCATGCGGATACCAATTGCACCGAGAACGTCGGCTTCACACCATTAATTGCACTCAAGTAGGCTTCTAGCTCCTCATCCTGATCAATGGGAAGGAACATTTCAGCACCATTTGGTGGCTTGATGACACCTTCAACACGGAGAGCAATGGTTCCAGGGAATTTGACACATGCAAGCTGGCGAACTTCGTTGAGGGAGACTGAGCTCAGGGTGCTGACCCAAAGTCTCGCTTGGGATTGAACCTCGGATGCTGGATGAAGACGGAAGTAAACAGCCATGGACGACGGAGAGGGAGGGAATGCAGCTTGCGCGGCTTGTGCGGCGTATTGTTGGTCTGCGTATTGCTGCTCTGGGTATGAATTCTGCATGGCCCGTGTCATGAGAGATGGATCATTGGCAGCGGCAAGCAGGAGCGAAGGATCAATTTGCATGTTGTTATGGTCGAGCATGACTTGGTTCTGAGATTGGACCTGTTGATGAACCTGAACCTGAGCTTGTCTAGCCTGGGCTTGAGAGCGATTTTGAGTTCGAGGTTGTTGGCCACGAGTTTGCTGAACTTGCGACTGCAGTTGATTTTGGGCTTGAGCCAGAGCTGCTGCGCGGATCAAGGCCTCATCTGGTTGGGGGGCTGGTTGGAAGGCAGTGGAAGCTTCGAAGTGATTCATGGTTGGATCTGGAGCCGTGAAGTTGGAGTCGAATTTCTTCTTTCTCGTTGGATCACGCTTCGTCTGATCGTCCCTTAATCGCTTCATCACATCTCTGCAAAGAACCTCCATAGCTTTGACCTTTTCTGCATGTTGAGGATCGGCATCTCCAGGTGCGAGAATGCTTTGTAGGAGGTCAGAGCTGTTGATCCATTGCGCCTTGAGCTCTTTCCAGTGTTCCTCGCCAGCCTCCAACTTGCTTGTGAAATGGTCTCCCTTCAGGACTTGGTAGAAAGCGTTGCGAAGTTGTCGAGACTCTTCTGGATTGACTCCGAGAGCGTTCTTAGCTTCAGCAATCGTCATTCGTCGTTCCAAGGTACGCATCCGTTTCGTAACATCGCTGCAGACAACGTCAAGCGCCAACTTCTTTGCTTCTTGATTATCCTCATTCGCCCAGAATACCGATTGAAGATGCGGACTCTCTTGTACTAACCTATCCTTCGCTGCCTCCCATCGTTCAGGGCCCGCAATTGTCTTCTTGATGATGTCGGCCTCCTCGCAGATTCGTTGAAAGCGTCCGCGAATGTCTCGATACAGGCGGTTATCGAGGCTCAAGTACGCCTTGCTCTCATCGATCGTCGTCTCCGAAGGGAATCGAGGTGGTCCTGGAGGATCAGCTGGCAGACCTGCCCAGCCACGAGTTCGACGGCGGCGCTTGCGCGTTGCCCAGCGTTCAGCAGATTCGGCTTCGAGTTTGGCCAGACGCTCTTGTCTCTTCTTCATGACTTCAGGACTGAGGGGAGGGGACTCGGCTCTGGTTTGGCGTGACGAGGTAGCTGGCATCGAAATATCCTCCATGGGTTCATCCTCCGCCTCTGCATCTGCCATTTGTCCGTCGGGGTAGAGAGCTTGTTGGAGTTGGTTGATGACATCTTGATCGGAATCACGCTTCTTGCTCTTCATGCCATTCGGAACTCGTAGAAGCCATCGATTCTTTGCTCGGACGCGCATGAGCTCGCGCTCCTTGATGTCGAATCCTTCTTCATTGAGAGTGCGAAGCATCTCCCGCTGGGAGGTGTTGCAGTCCCATAGCTCCTTGACCCGCTGCACGAGGGCGGCATTCTTGTGCGCAGGATTCTGTTTGGAAGGGAAGTCCCATCGCTTGAACTGGGTCTGGAACGCACGTTTGCTTTGGAGTGTTAATACGGACGACGATATAGTCTTGTACGGGGAGGTACGTCGAGCTGCATCTACTGACCTGGGAGCGAACTTGTGGTGTTCCTTCATGAAGTCCATAATCTCCTCGAGCGACTTCTTCTCTTCGATGTACATGCGATAGCAGATGTCCTCCTTGTTCTCCCAATCGTACACCATTTTCGCGATTCGCGCCTCGGCGGCGATTGCACCAGCTAGATTTTGATGATTGTTTTGGATGCCCTGGTTGATGTGGTACACTCAGGTGAACGAAGTTGCGGCGTCGAGCTGACCTGACTGCCGTTGGGGATTTTGCTGGGAGGCTTAGTCAGCTACATGTGACTCGCCGCCTGAACACTATTGGATGTCTCAAGTCAAGTCGGACATTCCAAACGCTGCTGCTCCGAATGTTCTCTCACAGTATTGTACATTTTCATTCTAATATCTGCGATGGTCCCTGGAGCTCTGGAACAATTAGAAGTCGTTTCTCTTCAAGAGTCACAATCAATTCACTCAAGTCTACCGCTATCGAGTCAATAGCGAGAGAGAGAGAGAGAATCAAAAAAGCGGCACCCCGTTTCAGTGTGCCTTGCTCAGGCTGAACGTTTCGAGTGCATCTCTTCCCAACGTCCGCTTGAGGACCTTGACCTTTGCCATGTCGAGTCAATGTTCAACTTTGATTTGGGACACTGAAAATTTTAGGGCGGCCAACTTGAGCCTCGAGACTCGCGAGCAACTAAGACTGTCCTCCAACTTGTCTAGGGGCAACAGGCCGGCTGCATTTCACGCAAGCGCGTGCTCCAATGCCGAATCTATGGGGCCTCGTCGGAACATTCTGCCCCTCGGAGTGCCGAAGTGGACTCCAGATTGGCAGATTTGCCGACGTAGTTCTCGCCTAGTCCAATTCTGCTCTCGCTTCGCTTCTAGGATTTCAATAATCCGTCTGCTCGTGTAGATTCTGTTCTTCCAATGAACGCGATGGCAACCCAGCCCCCAAATTTCAGGTCACATGACTGCGTACTGTGGGCCAGTTTCTACAGATAAATCCCGTGAGTTCATTATAGGATGATACTGACCACATAAATCACTCTCATGAGCTCCTCTACTCCATCATTTAGTTGATTATGGTTCCAGTTGGAGATAAAACCACCAAAGGCCCCGGCCCACGAGGCAGTCCTCGATCACAAGAGACGAAAGTCTGGGACGGAGACCAGTGCGCACCCCTCGAGCGTCGCACTATCCCGAGCCCATACTCCAGAAAGACGCTTCAGCTCCGCGTCGCTCTTGCATATCCGAACCTGCACAGCTGTACTGCGAGCTTAGAGCTATTGCCAAAGAAGCATCTCGGAGTCTTGGGCCGTCTCCTCGACTCCCCGCCTTGCCCCAACCTTGTCATGCAGCCTGGTGACCTTGTGTTATGAACTGCACCACTGCGGGTGCCGCCAGCTTAATTTAACCTCGAACCTTTGCGATGCTTTGTGCTCCCTGGAATCTTTCTTCGTTATTGGACCTCACCGTTGAGGAGTGGGGTTACAGTTGAAATCGCATCGTTGCAACGACATAGCCATGCACAGACCCAAAATTCTGCCCTGCGTGGAAGGACAGTTCTAATGCGCATCATATAAGTGTCATTGCCGCGGTTCATGCTACACCTTAACGAGCCTATTCCTGGGTTCAACTCGTCATCTCGAGTTTTGGTGACAAGGCCTAAAAGATCACAGAGCCTTATGAATGGAATCGCAAGCCCGACATAACCCTCCTTCGTTGCAACGTCTCTTCCCTATTTCTCCTACTTAATTCTTCTCCTCTTTGATAAGACACTGGTACAAGATACCCTCTATCACTATAGCGCCAAACAAACTAGAGGAAACAGTTAAAATTACACCAGCGGGCTCAACAGACAGCATCGAGGACAATTATGATCTCTACAAAAGCATGAAAGGGGTCGAAGTAGATCTGCTCGAAGCCGAGAAAGTCTTGAGAAAAGTGGATGTTCGAATCCTCTCCATGCTGGTGGACACATACTTCTTGCAATACCTTGATAAGAATTCTATCAGTCTTGCCAGCGTTTATGTACCCATCTTGAAGGCCAAGATTATTCATGGTTCGGCACGTCCAATAAAACCCCTCAGAGAATGTGTGTCCTGATATCCGATCACAGCTACAACGTTCTACCTTGGTTATCTGGTTTTCAGTTCCCTTCCGGCTACCTTCTTCAACGCCTTCCAACCAGTCGTTTGCTCTCGGTCACAATAATCTGCTGGGGAGCTGTTCTTCTAAGCAGCCCTGCCTGTACCTCATTCGCTGGGATGGCAACAAATTGGTTTATTCTCAGATCCTTGGAAAGTGCCATCAATCCCGCATTGGTACTGCTGATACCTATGTGGTACACAATAGGATATCAGCCTCTGCGACTTGAGGCATTCTACAGCTCAATCGGTATTGTCACAGTGTCTAGTGCGCTCATTAGGTATGTGATCGCTTCTTGCACGTGGATTGCCTTCATACTGGTTGTGTCCTCGGGGTATTCCCATACCCTGTAAATGTTAAAATGGCAATGACTGGAAGGAAAACTACAGCATGTAAAATTTGGAAGCCGTGAATCTGCGAGTGCAGAGGTTAAAACTTAACCATTTCTATCGCTTCCTCGAATTCCAGCGTTTATGTATCCAATCGGGACACGGCCTTGCCGTTTCGATGTTACTTTTGAGTCGTGTTTTTCGCAGCCCCAAATTTCAGCTTCCCACCTTCCCACTTTTTACATCACGACACAACTACGTCATATCTCCACGTCCAGTGCTCCAGCAGCATATCAACTATATTTCAAAAGGCCAAATTGCTAACAGCGCTCCACTGCAATTCTTGGACCCGCTCGATCATGGCTCCTACACTGGATATCGAGATCCAAAATCGGACGCATTCCAATCAGGTATTTGCCTATGTCACAGGCCAGGCACTCCAATACAGCAACCACGTTTGCTTCATCCAAGCCGACGGGAAGACGCCATACTTCCCCGAATCTCCATCACAGATCTGTTCTCCGGTTCCCAAAGACTGTGCGATCAAGCTGGGTGCGCTTGGGACATCAACCACAGTCACCATCCCTCAAATTGCCGGAGGACGGATATGGTTCTCAATCGACAAGCAATTGACATTCCTCCTGAATCCAGGTCCTGCAATTGTCGAACCATCTATTAGCAACCCATCCGATCCAAATATCAACATCCTCTGGGACTTCTGCGAGTTCACATTTGCAAACAACCAGATCTACGCGAACATCAGCTACGTTGATTTTGTCAGCTTGTCAGTTGCGTTGACTCTTATCCCACAAGATGGCGCTCCCCAGAAAGTCCTCGGTCTCAGGCCTGACGGATTTGCTCATATTTGTGACGGATTAGAGGACCAAAGTCTTGTCGATGCCAGTGATTGGCGCAAGCTGGTTTTCGAATCAAAAGGGAAGAAGCTGCGCTGTTTAAGTCCCAACAACGCCATTGTGATGAGTGGTGGAAATCTGTTTAAGGGTTACTACAATCCTTACGTGTGCGAAGTATGGGAGAAGTACAACAGAACTCACCTGGAGGTCGACACACATGCACAATGGTCGAAACTTATGGCCAAGGTTGCCAACAACAAGCTTGAATTTCCTGACATTGGAAGTTTCGCCAAGCCATCGACGCAAGATATCTTCAGCTGCAGTACAGGCCCGTTCGCCAGCAATGTTGGAGCATTGGGTCCATTGACCGCTCGAATCAGTGCTGCCTTGAACCGGTCAACGCTCCACAATGAGCATGTCCATCCTAATGACGAGAAGGTTTCAGATTATTACAAACACCCAATCACGAATCACTATGCTCGGTTAGTTCATGAAGCGAATCTTGATGGGAGGGGGTACGCATTTCCGTACGACGATGTATCGGGGGGAAAGGATGTTGACCAATCTGGCTTTGTGAATGGGAACCCTAAAGCATTTATTGTAGCAATAGGATGAGCCCACCTCACCTGAGTTCTAGTGACGGAAGAGAGCAGAATTTTCTACTGGTCTACTTATTTAAAGCGCCAGCTCCAGCGCGTTTCGCGCCATCTCATGCATTGAGTTTGGCTTCAAGTTGAACCCCTTCAGATAATTTACTTCTGGCCTGCCACGCGAGCTTTATTTTGCTCCTGAGGAGAGTTCCCGTTCAGCGCCCCCGAGAGTGCAAACTGTGTTGTAATCCCCCCCGTCCTCTGTGTCGAATTAATATTCTTCACCAGCGTAATCTGGTAACAAGTCGCCGTTCCCTGCCTGCTCGCAATCGTCGATGAGGCCAAAAAATACTCCCAGATCCTATACCACTTCCCACCATACTTCTCCAAAACCTTCTCCCGATTCCCCACCCAGTTTCGATACCACCGCCACATCGTCCCCGAATAATGAATGCCGATGGTATCGAGGCCTTTGATTTCAAAACCTGCGCTCTCCGCAGCGGAGATGTAGAAACCGAGTGGTGTGGAGGCATCCGCGCCAGGGAAGATATATCGGTTCATGAAGAGGCCCCACACGAGATCTTCATACTGCCATGATTTCCGCAAGCCAGAGAATTGCAGGACAAGCACACCGTCGTCATCAAGGAGGCCATACACTTGTTTTAGGAAGGTTGTGAAGTGGCGCACGCCTACGTGCTCGGCCATTTCGATGCAAGCGATCTTGGTGTAGGTGGCTGACGGGATGTCGCGGTAATCGAGACACAACACTCTGCTCTGAGACTCGGAAATCCCGTCAGCAAGCAGCCCACGATTTCCCCAGGCCGTCTGGTTTTTCCCAAGTGTGATGCCCGTGACGTGCGCGCCATAATGCGTGCTTGCGTAACGTGCCAGTGTGCCCCAGCCGCACCCGATATCAAGCATTTTGTCTCCAGGCTGCAGACCGAGTTTTCGGCATACAATTTCGAGTTTGTTATCTTGGAGTTGCTCTAGAGTTTCGTGTGTGGAGGGGGAGGCGATGATGCCAGATGTGTATACCATGCGTGGACCAAGGAAGAAAGAGTAGAAGTCATCGCCGCGATCGTAGTGGTTGCGGACTTGTTCCTCGTCTGTGCAAATCGAATACATTAGCCGATATCACAGCAAGGCAATGGGATAGGGAATGACAAAACAGAGCTTACCTTGAGCACGAGTATGCAGGATCACCTCTGGAACGAAGTTGAAGAGGACGAATTTGAAGATGTTGAGCGTGAAGTGGAAGGAGGCCCAGTCATGTCGATACTCTAGCACCTCCAGACAGTCTCCTTTGAACTCGACATCGCCGTTGAAACACAGCGTTTGGAAGGTGTCGATTGGTATCTTTTTCCTCCCTTTATATTTTTCTTTGTCGCTCTTTTTAAGAAAGTTCAAGTAGGATTCGATAGGTCGGCCGGGGAGTTTGACTTTGTGATTCTTGCGAGGTGTGATGCGAGAGGAGAGGTACCAGAAGCTGGCGAGGAGCGGGAAGAAGGTGACGGTTGCGCTGAGGATGGCGAATGGCAAGGTAAGGCTTAGCATCCAGGAAAATAAAGCGGGGACGCTGATTAAGAGTGTTAGAAGAGCGAGGTTGGAGAACCCTTCTGCTCCGGGGCCATCGGCTGGGAGAACGCCGTCCTTGATTGAAGGTGACTGTCACCCAAGAATCGGAGTTAGACTTTTCCAGCGACCAATTTGGCATTAAAAGTTGACACGCACCGAGATAATGTTGACACCACAGTGTGTATCCGTGTTGAACGTTTGTGGTGCAGGGTCTGGGGTGGCAATGAATTCGATCTCCATCTCAGGTGCCGTTATATTAGGGATTTTGGTCGACATCTCCGCTTTTAGGAAGCTTTCGAGCCTTCCGCTTAGTCGATCCGAGGTGTTGAAGTCTTGAAGAACTTAAAAAGCTTTTTAGGAGTATGGGAGAGATGGCTATAAATGTTTAAGGAGATGGGAAATTCAGAAACCAACACAGTGAGCGGGGTTTCATTCTGTCACCACCATCTTCGTATCGCACTATTTTCCCCTTCTTGACTGGAGGCTCTGGCTAGAGCTTGGGAGGGAAAGGGGGGCGAGAAGGCCGTGCAGAGTCAGGCTAACCTCTTTCAGATAAATAGTGCGACGACCTAGCGAGACCTGCCAAGGGAGGAGCCCTCTGACGACGACACTTCTTCCCATTATCATCTTTCCATCGAAAACCATATTTTTATTACATGTCAAGTGCAGGCCGCATGCTGGTCTTGCTCTTCATTTCATGTGGAGCCCTAGCGATTGCGTTCTCGAAACATCATAAATGTCCGAAGCACGACGCGTGAAGTCTCGTGCGGGATGTGTGCAATGCAAAAGACGGAAGGTATGATGCTTTTCATCCATTTTCTCCTTCCAATTGAATCAACTATGGCTGTTTAGGTGAAGTGTGATCAAGGTCTCCCAGGTTGTCAACAATGCTTCCGGCAGAAGCTTCAGTGCCCGGGATATCAGAAACCGTTGAAGTGGATTGATACCTCCGATGATTTGAAATACACAACCTCCCCTGAGGCCAAAAAGCGCCACTTGAGAGTACGCCGAACGTCCGAGAGTAGTCAGTCTTCTTTTAGCTCTGCTTCCAAGCAAGGACTAGTACACATGCGGACGGCATCTCTGCCTAAGCAAATCAACGACGAATCGTCCAACCTGATCCACCATTATTTCACGAGGGTATGCAAGATTGCTGGCTGCTTCGACTCCTCAATCAGTCCCTTCCGAACTATCCCGGCAGCAATGATGGCATATTCTCGGCCCGTGTTTCTGCTCCTCCAAGCATCATCCGCCGCACAGCTCAGTAGACAACACCCTGCCATGCGCTTCAAAGCACTTTCATTGCAATCTGAAGCGTTTTCAGCAGTGAGGACCGAGATTTCGAAACTTTGGGACTCGATGATCGTCTCGGATGAGTTGATGTTAAGCTGCATAATCGCAGGCTTAACTTCATCTTGGTACGATGTGAATGATATTGGCGTGAGTCATGTGTTAGGCAGCCAAGTTCTCCTTTCGCTATGGCTCGCGTCCAAGAAAACACGTCTTAAGTATCAGGAAATGTTTATACTGGGTGCGTATGTGTATTGGCTCGCGATTTAATCTTTTGTCACGGGTGATCCGGGGTCAGCGTTCCACTTCCAAGAGGCTTTACAGCAGACAGTTGATAAGTTGGACATAAGTTTTGATATTCTGAACGACGGGGATGTCCCTGCACCTTCTTGGAGGGTATTTCCCCACCCCTTAACAGGGTTTTCTATGAAGACTTTCATTTGCGTTGGGAAGGTTGGCTCTTTATGCCGCGTGGCACACATCGAGGCGGTAGAGAACTTTCCAGGCAGAGCGGACCCGCAAAACCGACTAGAGGAGAAGGCCGAGCGCTTGGAAGCAGAGCTTTTGCACTTGTATCAACCTCGGCTGGACAACTTTCAAGATCCACAGGATTCGCAAACAACGATTAACGAGATCTTGGCCGTTGGCGAAGCTTACCGTTGCGCGGGTCTTCTCCAACTCTATATGAAATTCCCAAAGCTATTGCAACCACACACCAAGAGGTATTTCAACATCGACAAAACATCCTGGGAACAAGACTTTCTCCATGAATTGAATAGTCAGGAGATCCCTTCGGGCACTGGCTTTACCCCCATACAACACAACTGGTTACGAAAGCTAGCTTTTCATATCTTGTCGATTCTCGAAAGAATACCTCCCACTTCCGGTACTCGCGTTCTTCAAGGCCTACCCGCTCTAATTGCAGCGACGTGGTTTGTGGATCCTACGGGCGATGGACAGAGCTTCGAGCATCCACTCCTACCCCTACGGAAGTCATCAAGATCAAAGGATGAAGGGAGAGGGGTTGTTAGACAAGGACTTCGAATGCATGAGAAATACGTTGGGCTTCAACAAGTTTCAAGAGTGCTGGAGATACTCGAAGAAGTGTGGAGGAGAGACGATGAGGGGGTAGACAAATGTGATTGGATTGTGTTGGTGGCTTCGAAAGGATTGCAGACACTCTATGGCTAGCGTCCAACCAACAGCGTTTACTCAAGCTGGCAAGGGAGCTTTCCAAGTGCCAATTGTTTCCGATTCTAGCCCAGAAGGCTCGGACATTCAAATCTGATAGGGAATCTCCACGAACGAGATGTATAGATCCTGTGATGTAATTCGAATCATCACTGAGCAGGAAGCAAACACCTTTGCTACTTCAGAAGTTTCCTCCCAGCGGACAAGAGCAATAGCTGACATGGGCTTCAAATCCTCTTTCTCTTTGGACTCCTTCCCCCGCTTTCTTCTCCCCATATACTCGGGATAGAAAAGATGTCTTGATTGGTCTACTGGTTTTCAACCTCAGCAAGTCCTCCCAAGTGACCTCAAAAGCAAAATTTACAGTCTCTGAACTTACGGCGCAATATCATCCACCCTGATTCTCTTTGATCCTTATTCTTTGGCAACGGATTTAGTAAACCCAATTATGGCATGCTTGCTGGCCGACTATGCAGTCATGCCAGGTCAACTAACCAAACCTACGCCACTCGATGCATTCGCAATCGGGGCGCCCACTATCATCACTCCCAATTGCGCTCTCAAAAGATAGAATAACCCAGTTGTATTGATACCTATGATGAATTCCCACTCTTAATTTGGCACATCTGTTACGAAGGGGTATTTTTGTCCTTTAGTCGTCACACCGGCGATATCGCCGCACCATCAAAGTCGTCCAAAATGCTTGATTGTTGCTGTAATTCAGTAGTCAACTGCTTGGCTTGAGGTTACGTCCAGGGTGGTTTGGACTGCGCCAACGCCTGCACCCTTCAACTCTTCGGCTACCTATCGTAGAATTTCAAGTTTGGGCTCTACCGGGTGCCTCTTGTATTGGGGGGATTTTTTCTAAATACTTTTTCCAATGATTCGTCTTGGATATCAGCCAGTGCCAGTTTGGCTCCGCCAGTACCCGCTCATTGAGAGAGTGTTAAACCAATTCCTGAAGCTGCACCAGTGATAGCTATCACCTTCCCCCAGAGACACGCCACGGAGAAACTGTGGGAAATTGCCAGGTTGGTTGGTGCCCAGCGCAATATGACGGTCGTAGGGTGCTAAATACGAATAGCGACGACTTCAATCCACGCAAAAAGCTTCAATACACTAGATTATCCCATCCGTTCCATATATTTTTGAACAGTGAGTACTGTGCATCAATATATGAGTCTCCATGCTAACCCACGGGGTTGGGTATGCTGCTTTATTGCCGAGTCAGTCACAACACCGGCAATATGGAAATACCCGCATTTGAGTCTCCTTCGATGGATGAAGACAATATTACTTCACGCTTAAGTCTCCCAGTTCTTCAAATAAATGTTATCCATCCTTGGGTAGTGCCATTTTATAAATCTTCTCCGACGTGCGGGGGTAGTTTTCCACTCAAAGTGCTTCAAGAAATCCAACCCTCCTTGCCCATCCAATTAGTTTCGTGCGCTCTCCAGCAATTTTCAGATACCCTTTGACCCAAGCCAGATTAGGCTTTCTTTACAAAGTGCTGTTGTTATTTTAAACCATTGAAGTAGTTTAAGAGAAGCTTGCGTGAAACAAAACCCTCCGTCGAGAAAGTTGAAGGGGTAAGCCTTTCGGTATATGCATGTCCTAGCTGTTTGTACTGGCATTTTTGGGCAGCTCTGTGCCTATAGCAGCAGTAGCACCGGCACCAATGGGCAGAATAACTCCTGTCATCCACCTTGCTTCGTCTCCTGCGAGAAAACGAACTGCAGCTCCAACGTCCCATCCATTCCCTTCCGTCTTCAAGAGATTCCTGTTCTTGCGAGCCTCCCGTGACTCTTCACTCATCCCTTTGGCATACATCATGGGCGTGTAAACCACGCAAGGACAGACACAAATGACTCGAATTCCATCTGGCGCATGATTTGCAGCCATGGCTCTAGTCATGTTTACGATCGCACCCTTTCTTGTGGGGTATAGAAGATGAGGAGTTCCTCCTTTCATACCAGCAACACTAGCCATGTTTATAATGCAGAAAATACAATGGATCACGTGAAAAAAACACCAGACGAAGTGCAAGTGGGTGAGGGACATTGCATTCAGTAAGATCGTACCGAAATCTCCCCCGAGCATGATTTTAAGGCGCACGTTGAGAGATTCGGCCAAGGAGATCAGGAAAACTAGAGTACCAGAGCCAAGATCTCATTTTTGTGTCGCGGAAATAGGATTAATCATCAATACTTGTAAAATCCTTCCCCAGTCTTAACTCCGAGTTTCCCATCCTGTATCATCCGAGCCAGTAAATCGCGCGGCTCCTTTGGTAATCCGCCTCTATTCTGAGCATAATTCTCCTCGATGTCCTTCACTACATCTAAACCAACCACATCCATTTGTTCGAATGGACCTTTGGGGGTTTTGAGTACGTCTTTATAGATACAATCTATCTCTTCCGGACTTGCTACTCCCTCGGCGGCAACATAAAGTGATTCCCGTTTGATTGCAGCCCAGATACTGTTTGATTTTAGCCAACATCACACTTCTGAGCTGAGCATTCACTCACCGGTTGTAAATATAGCCACTGGAACTTTTTTTCACATGAAAAGGGTTGAATCCATGTTCTCTACATTGTTTCATTAGACGTGGGATGATATCAGGCTTTGTGATGTTGGTTCCCATTATTTCTATCGCTGCTGTTTCTGGAGGCCAGTCTGCGCAGGCGTTAGGGAAAGCCCGACACAAGAGTGTGGATATTGGTAGAAAGGAAGAAGATAAACTCACAGGAATGCAAGCTCACACAGCGATTCGGATGCTTTAGTTCTGGGCCATCAATAATTTGCTGTATCGTGAAACTGCTGGAATTGGACGCTATGATGGTGTCTATATGTGACAATCCGTCGAGTTGCTGGACAACAGAACGCTTGAGCTTCATGGATTCGGGAACATTCTAATAAAGGCTTTGTCAAGTTTGGAATAACGTTGTTGGAGAAGTTCGCACCTCAACAGCCAGCCAGGCACCTTCTAGAGCAACATCTAGCTCGTCTAGCCCAAAGATCGAGATTACTCCCCCTTTGTGTGCTGTCTCTTTCCCATCTGATGTCCTGAACTTGTCGATCTCAACCAGAGCAGCTTCGAGGGCGTCAGGTTTCTTGTCAATCAGTTTTACTGGCCGTCCACGACTCGACCACTGGAAAGAGCCAGTCAGTTCATGTTTATACACTAGTAGAAAGGAGCTAATCAGCTGACCATATACGCAAGTCGTCTTCCTTGGGTTCCAGCACCAAGAATAGCCACCGCACCTTTCATCTTCAAGTATTGCTTGGATCTTGGACTTGTGTAAAACAATAAATGTTTTGGAACTAGTTCTTGAAAAGAAGTTCTATTGTCAGGTTAATAATTTTAGGGCAACCCGAAGCTGGCAACCTCGCTCCATCACTTTACTACCCCGCTATGACGAAAGATGAAAACGAGGCCAGATTCTTAATTGAAGCAACAAAGTATCTAGCTCTTTTGTAACCAATCAGGACCGAGAAAATGAAACGCACATCTTCCCGCGAGACTCCACTAAAAAGCCTGCCCGCACTGCCCGCACTGCCCGCAAACGCCTCTGCCCGTGCCGACAGCGATGCCCACCTATCAACCCCGCGCCGCCGACGTACCGAGGCGATCCCACTCTTGCAATATTTCCGTCCCGCTCCACCGGCATTGGCCTTGGATGACTTCCAGGAACAGCTTCTCAAACCTGCCCAATGGTAACGTCCCGTTGACATCGGTGATTGTATGAAAACAGTTGGACCGGAATATGCCCGTCCGTCAGAATGCGGGGCCCCACCAAGTCGATTGTTGAGGTGGAGGTGAGCCAACGATTCTGGAGCTGACAGTGGGAGGCTGCGGCCGAGATGAAATTGATTATAATACAATGCGATGCCTCCCTCATTTTAACCCATCCATACTATCTGCTCATCATAAGGGCCTATCAATTTTGCATTCAAAATGACGGCTTCACCTGATAACCCTGGTCAGCACAATGCTGTATTGACCCAGGACCATGGCAAGACCGCTTCTTCGGAAGACCTCAGTGAGAAGGGTGTTATTGCAACCGACGAATTTGCTCAGGGACATGTCGTGAGTATCTTCAATGCTAGAGTGGCATCCCTGACGTGTCTCCTCACTAGGTATCCAGCAAGCACCACGACCCCAACTGGGCTGGCGATGGAATTGACACTTCCCGTGTTGATCCCGCAAAGACTCTTCGCAAAATGGACTTGCGCTTGATTCCCATGCTGGCAGCTTTGTATTTACTCTCCTTCCTCGACCGCAGCAACATTGGCAACGCCAAGATCCAAGGTCTCCAGACTGACCTCAAGCTCACCGGGCCCCAATACAACCTATGTGCGACGGTCTTTTTCTTTACCTACTGCGCCTTTGAAATTCCATCCAATCTCCTTCTCAAACGCTTCAGACCGTCAATCTGGCTTCCGAGCATCATGGTTGCGTGGGGGACAGTCATGACACTCATGGGACTTGTCAAGAGCTACCACGGACTTCTGGTTGCTAGAATATTCCTTGGCGTCGCCGAAGCTGGTCTATATCCTGGGGTTGCCTACTACCTAACGATGTGGTATTGCACTGAGGAGCTTGCACTTCGCCAAGGCCTCTTTTTTAGCGCAGCAAGTGTGGCCGGTGCTTTCTCGGGACTTCTGGCCTATGCAATTGCGAAAATGCATGGCGTTGGTGGCCTTGCTGGCTGGCAATGGATTTTCATTCTGGAAGGTCTTTTAACAGTTGTTGTAGCTATCCTTGCCTTCTTCATTCTTCACGATTTCCCGGACACTGCTGGGTTTTTGAGCGTGGAAGAGAAGGCTTGGGTTGTCCATCGACTGAAGTATCAGGGAAGTAAGAAGAGCGGAAGAAATGTTGCTGAGACAGAGCACTTCGAATGGAAATATGTTGTCAAAGGTGAGCTTTCATCAGAAAGTCTTATCGGCACATCTACTAATAACAGCAATTAGCACTCACCGACTGGCAGCTATATCTCAGTCTCTTCATGTACTGGGGTATTGTCTGTCCACTTTACGGCATTTCGTTGTTCCTACCTACCATCATTAAACAACTCGGCTACACTTCCACTACTGCTCAACTCTTGACCATCCCAATCTACTGCACCGCTGCAGTTCTCGCCATCATCGTGTGCTGGTTGTCCGACAAAGCTGCCAAACGTGGAGCCTCACGATGGCCGTACGTCTTCTTTCCAATGTGTGCCATACTTGTCGGCTTCCTCATGGCTTTGGCCGGCTCTGCTCACGGCGGTGTTCCCGGCGTCGTCTATGCGGGAGTCTTCATCGCAACCTGCGGCATCTATCCTGCGTTTCCAGGTAACATTACTTGGATCAGCAACAACCTTGCAGGGAGTTACAAACGTGCAGCTGGCATGGCATTCCAAATTGGCCTTGGAAATCTCGGCGGTGCTATGGCCAGTAACTTTTACCGAAGTGTTGACGAGCCGAAGTATTTGCTTGGTCACGGATTGGAAATTGGGTTTGTTACATTGGGATTGTGTGCTTGTGTTGCTTTGAGGCTCAATTATGGGCGTATCAATGCGAAACGAGCACGAGGTGGAGAGGCAGAAGGTCTCACTGATGAGCAGCTTGCTGATCTGGGTGACAAAAGCCCAACGTTCAGATATACTTTGTAGGGTGATATGACTTCATTGTATTGGAGCAGGGTTGGATTTCAGTCCGATATTATCCCAGTGTGAGACTGGTAGGCTTCATAAGAATGGCATTGTGATTGTGTCTGAAAGGTCCACAGCCTATACTTCGCATAAGACTTACAGTGTAAAAGCACAAGTGTCTAGATTTCAGAGCTGTGCTTGACTGGCTTGAGAGATGTCAGAATAAACGGCATGAGCACTAGAGTAGAAGTTGAAACAACCTCCTTACAGAACCCGTAAGGGTGGGCTTTAGAGGAACAAACCTCGCTCACTAAGTTAAATAAGTTCGATAGAGAAAGGGAAACCAAAAGTAAGCGAGTCTTTCAACAGAATGTAACTTAAAACCCACCATTGAATATACAAAGTTAACAAACTTGTTTCTGGTACATATATAACGCGATGAGATCTTTCTGTGCTCTAGTTGTCCCCGCTATATTAGCCTTGACCAAATACTCTCTCCCGTTCCAAGATTCAAGCCACCGCAAGTGAGTAGTAAAGGAAGCGAGCCATTAGCTGCCACATTGCTTGCACTGCCCCAAACCGTGTTATCGCATCGCAGCATCATCCCTATCCCCATCCTCACCCTCTTTTTCCCCCCCTCTTCTAGTCAGCCCGTCCTAACTCCAGCACATACCTGCTCAGCAGTCATGTACCGGAAGTGCTTTTTAGCATGGAGTCCCTATTCTAGAGGCTACAATCGAAGAATGCCTCAGGAAGAACGAACAGTAGTCCACCACTTTGGGGGTATTGGACGGCGTTGCTTCAGTCCGAAGCTTCTAAATGGTAGCGGAGTGAGCGTGCCGTGGCTGCCTCACCCCTTACGTCAAGATAAACTCCTTTACCCGCCCCTTATGTTCTTGATCGGGACCTAACCCCTCCCCGTCCATCAGCCCATGTACATAGCATTCCCCAACAAACTCCCACTTTCCTTCACCTCGCTCCCTCAAAACATAAAGGACCTGGCCCCCAAGGAAAAGACTAATCTTATCTCCTAGCCCCGCCGCAGCTGGAGCAAGTCCAATCTTCCCTCCCTCTGTCCACATAAACCTCCTCCCATATGTCGCCTTCCTCATTCCTTCAATAACATCACTCGCGTAGATTGATAACTTCTGGTTGTCCAATGTGAATCGCTCGTTTCCTATGGCATTCCAATCGAAACTGTGTGGGCGGATAGGCATGATGTCGTTTGAGGCATCGATTGTATCCGCGGTGACGGTTGTGAGGAATGCTTCTTCGATGGTTTCAGGATGTGGAGGATTATATAAAGCTGAAGAGTTGGAAGGCAGCCAAAATGATTTGAGAATATTGAACATTTCTCTCCGGGTGTTGTCCCGTACAAAGAAGCCGATGAGAGTAATTTAATACTGTCGACCACCATTCCTTTTATATGCAAAGCCCTATTGTCAACGAAGGCGGAGACAGTAGTTCCTTTACTGGCGTTGTAAACAGTTCCGATAATGCGATCAGATTGGATATCGATTTGATGCTTGTGGAATGGGTAAATATTGAGTTTTACTCGCCAGTCTGGTACCCAAGAAGGAAGCTTGTTTGGAACATATTGTAGAAGCTCAGAGTCGACTGATGGCCGAATGACGAAGCCAAGAAAATCCAGCTCATGACCTGGCAGAGACTTTGATAGAAATGACTCAGCAAAGTCAATATAGATATTTTCAAAGGGTGTCGAATAATCTGGCACAATGTCTCCTGGTCCGATGTCAGATGCTAGTCCTGCAATGGCATATATCTTGTCTCGCGGGTCTGTACTTTCATACACTCGCAGCTCACCACAGAGATTTAACAAGAAACACCGAGTCTTCGATTTCTTCCGTTTGCTGAACATACCAAGGACAGTGAGAAAGTTGAAGGGGCTGGGATGGAGCCTCGTGATGGAGTAAAGCGTCAGTTCGTGAGCAACGAAAGAAGTGGTAATAACATGCGCCCACTTGACGAGTCTATCTCCACAGAAAAACGTTCGTTCATTCGTTGCCGCCGCTTCTTGGACAATCTAGGCACGAGTGAACCATGGTCGATCGAGGAGTTTGAATATAGCCTGCCAAGCTGCCTGGCACTTGGATCCGGGTTCTCCCCAGAAGACCGAATCTTCTGGCGAAATGTGGGATATTAACGTGGACTCTTGCCACGGGCTTTCACCCCAAGACTTGGCACTGATTAGTTCAACAAGATGAGTTGCAATTTCGATGAGTTTCTCCACTGCCAATATACTATCATCCGCCTAACCAAATGGCAACCATAGTGGCATCGGAGTAGATTTTTGTCATAAGCAAAACTTGCGCTCCTCGCTCGGATAGATTATGTTGATTGATGCAGATTGCATCGACCCAGATATAGCTTCTTGTTCTCTGATATGCGCTCTGATAGAATGCAAAGCTGTCCAGAGGCTGTAAGCCACCGGGAGATGCGTATTGTTGACTAGAATGTTCTCATAAGCTTCGGCACTACCCCACGCATATGATAGCGCATAGTACGTCGGAGCAGAACCCATGAGGACATGGACAAGTTCGCAGTTGAGAGTATCGCCAGGGAGAAATCGCTGCAGACGAAATTCCCCATCTTTGAGCAGTGTGTATTTGAAGCGGGGTAGGTCTCGCGGTGGGGTCCAAGATTTGAAAGGTTGCATCTGCATAGAGAGAGCAACTATATTTGCAGAGACTGGAGAGAGAGAGGGTGCCATAAACACTACCATGGGGCAAAGAGGGATGATCTGGCTTATCATGTAGTTGGCGTTTTGTGGAGCGCGGCCTAGAATATCTTGGCTACAAAGCTGAAACAGCCTAGAAGACCAGATGCGTCCCTGTACATACAGAACTTCGCTAGCTAAAGTGGCAATTAAAGGATTGGCGAAAGCGGAAATTTGAATTTGCTGAAGGAGCTAAAATAAAACAAGACCCGAAGGGAGGGATTCTAAAGCGGTGATAATGTTCGTCACGTGATTAGACACACCCCTGTCAGTTAACCTTACCCCGCCCCCGCATATCTTCCTATGAAATCAGACATCACCACATCCACAAACAATCAACCAATCTGGCATCGTTGTAACAACAGAAGCTTCTGATGCGATAGCTCTCCCAACAAATATTGTGCGGGGTTTAGAGGTTTGGGGAGGAGATGGACAGCCCGGCACCGCCCTCAACTGCTGCTGGCGAGTCTGGGAATAGAGGCAGGAGAAGGCCCAAGACTTTCCATTGCCGATACTGCTCTGATACTTTCCATCGACTGGAACATATCCAACGCCACGAGCGGACGCATACTAAGGAGAAGCCATTCCCGTGTGCCACCTGTGGTAAGGCGTTTGCGAGACGGTACGCCTCCTCGCAGACACATGTAAGAGAAACAGCTTGACTGATAAGTTTGAAGAGACCTGGTACTTCGACACGAGAAGCTCGTCCACGAAATCGAGCCAAGCAAAAATTCGAGAAGGCCAAGTACAGTTCCAAATATTGAAACACAACTTCCCGAAGCTGAGGGCTCGTTTGGTCCAGCCGTCATACAGACAAATTGGGCTTCCCAGAATTCTCCCGCTGAATCCTCGAACATTGTGAATCAATATGCATCAAATGATATCCAGGATTCTCGAGTCATCCAAGCTGGATTTTTTGCCGGCCCCATCGACCAACCGGCAGAAAACGACTCAACCCTCCCACCAAGCATCGGCAATCTTGACTACGCCATGACTGTGACCGCAGAAATCCCAGGGGACTACAATTTATTCTTTGATAACTTCGATACTTCAAACTTCTACCTTCCTTCAACGGTCTTCGACACTGAGTTGCCGGTTTCACTATGGTCGAGACCAGACTTTGGAGGCAATGTGGAGCCTGAAAGTACCAACAGACGCATTCCTTTACCACGAAGTGAAAATGACGCTCTCAGCCACCTCGGCTCAAGACTTCCTTCATTGCCATCCCACGACCAAGATCTCATGAGTAGTGAGCCTGCTCCTCAAGCAGACTTTTTTCGAGCTGGTCCCCCTTGGAAAACATCAGGAGAGGACCACAGGCAGATCCAATCCAACTTGAGCAAGTTTGCTCATGTGTTACCCAAAGGCTTTAGTGTGCCATCACGGCATACTTTGTCCCGCTTCTTCGAAGGCTACATCACTGGATTCCATCAACATCTTCCTTTTCTTCACATCCCAACCTTTTCCGTGTCGAGGTGCGCTCCTGAGCTATTCCTTGCTGTTGCAGCTGTTGGTGCCATGTATCGATTTGAGAGTACAAAGGGAAATAAGCTTTGGTATGCAGCAAAAGCGGTTGCTTCGGAACAACTCAGAAGACGGCAAAGCCAACACGTTGCTGATATTCTGTCATCACCCACGCCAAGTCGTGCTTCTCTCAGCAAATCTCCAGCATCCTGTTCCTCGCCTGAAACTCCGCATAATACTAGTCGCAGCAATCATGTCTCAGAAGCTACAGGACTTCCAAGTGATATACGGTAAGTCAGATCATGTCATGAGTATAGACTTAGATTATTGCAGTCCATTTCAGTGGCATTATTTCACTGGTTCTAGCTAAGTCGTAATATAGATCACCATCCGCCCAAGCCCGCCTTTCCACAATCCAAACATTTCTCATTTTAATGGCAATGGGCATGTGGGGACCACCAGCGTTGCTTCGAGAAGCCATGATAATTCAAAATCAGCTGGCACTTCTCATTCGAGAGCACGGTCTACGCACACCCAACAATCCGAGTACGGGACCTAGCTGGGAGGATTGGATCCTGTTTGAGGGCGATTGCCGCACTAAATGCATTGCATATTGCTTCTTTAACTTACAGTCTATTGCGTATGACACTCCTCCAGTCCTTCGCACATCGGAGATGAATATCAATCTTCCACACTCCTCGGAGGAATGGCGAGCGGGATCCGCTGAGGAGTGGCAGCTCGCCCAAAACAATACCCCGCAACACCCGCTCTCATTCCAACACGTCCTATCTAGACTTTTCTCAGCTACTCGAGAAGAGATACCGCCAATATCTTCCTTAGGAAATTACGTTCTCATCCATGCCATTATTCAACAAATATATGCTGTTCGCCAAGCCTCTATGATGACCAGTCCGTCAACCGGCAATGGAAGCCTACCACTTGCAGACATTGAAAAGTTCGGGCAGGTTCTGAGGCTTTGGCAGATTGGTTGGGAAAAGGCTCCGGAGAGCAGTCTCGACCCAATGAATCCGTATGGGCCAGTGGCATTCAGCTCTACCGCCCTGTTGAGACTGGCATATATCCGACTACACTGTGACCTTGGCCCATGTCGAGGGCTGGACACTAGAGATCCACAGATCATTGCGCGCACTCTGAAGGCCTCTCTGCCACTTACTCGCAGCCCACTGCTCAGCCGGGCAATTCTTCAGGCAGCTCATGCGCTGTCGATCCCTGTGAAGATTGGTATCAAGTTTGTGGCGCATACGCATACACTTCTTTGGAGTATGCAGCACAGCTTGGCAAATCTCGAGTGCGCCTTTCTACTCAGTGAGTATATGCACTCTTCGTGCACTCCCCAACCTCAGAGCTAAAATTGACAGGCAAATGGCTACACATAATTGCAGACTGCATTCCAGAATTGACAGTCGACGAAAGGAATCTGCTAGAGATGGTTCGCAGTATTGTTGGGGAGACTCATTATGCGGTCGACCCCGAGAATAATAATGAGATAAATAGAGGTTTGGAGATCAAACAATTGAGTGTGGCGGTGGTCAGAATTTGGGCTGAGGTATTCGCCGGCAGCCAACATGTATTCCGACTGGTAAAAGTCATTGGGCTGGCTTTGGAAGTCTATGCCGATCTATCAGAGGCGAACGAGTTTGCAGAGTAAAAGATGCTGCCCAGAAATCAAGTTGCCTTTGAGTTTTCCATGCTCTCCAAAAAGAGTTTATACGATTCCCTTATCGCACCAAGCTGATCGTTGTACAAAGGCGTACGTTACAGGGTCAAGCCATTGCATATCCAGGATTAAAGAGTTTCAGTTTTGTTCTCGTCCTCCACCTCAATGTGCACCGTTTGCAGGGGTGTGTTCTTGTCCAAGTCGGCATGCTCGATGTTGTGATCCTCATTGATGAAGTTCTTAGCATTCTCGATATTGCCGTACATATCTACAACATCATCGCCAAACACTGCAGACATCTGCTCTAAAGTGAACCCTTTAGTCTTTAGGGACATCGTTAGCAAAGCTCCCCCTCTCCCCAAAGAAAGGAGCGTAACACTTACATCCGGGAAGAAGAAAATTACCACAAGCGCCATGACAGATGTCAGTGCAATGAACACTACATAGTAGAGAGCACCGATATTTGCGAATGCTGGTCCAGCAGCACCTGTGAAGATACATCCCCAAAACAAGACTGGCGAAAGTGATACAGAAACACCAATGGCGCGATACTCTCCAGGATACAACTCAGAACTGTATACCAATGAGGTGCAATCAACCCCGGTAGCATAGCTGGATCTCTTTTCAGTTTTTTCTGTTGGACGGTATTGAGGTGGCGACTTACACGATAATCATGAGGAACGTGAACACCGCAGCCGCGGTATTTCCAGCTTTGTTGTCGGTTCCTGAGTATAGATATGTAGTGGTGCAAAGTACGATTAACATACAATCAAGAATAACAAGAGACACCGCTGCACGAGCCGATATTAGCTGGATCCCTGGCCAGTACAACAGGGAGACGCACCAACAAGTCTCTTCCTTCCAATATAATCACCGAGCATTCCGCCGCAAAGGTTACCAGTGCCATTAAGGACAGACCAAATGGAACCAAATATCCCAGCCATGAAAGCTGAGTACCCAAGAGATTGATAGATTGTTGATTGGTAAGCTGTTTGAAACATGTTAGCTAAAGCCTAAAGGTAATGTTCTTCAGAATAGAATTTAACCTACTGAGCACTACAAGCAACCCACTGCATTGGGTACAACTCATCGAAAGAAAGCCAATCAAGAACCTCCTCTGCAATGACCTCTTCTTCAAAGCCTGCCACATCGGCAGGCGATTTTTGTTCTCATAGTCAATCTGATTCTTAATAACGAACAGCTCTTTCTGAGCAAAGAGGTGATTTTGATCACTAGCTTTCTTGTGGAGAGCGATGAGAACTTTTTTGGCTTCTTCGGCACGGTCGTGCATGTATACTAGCGATTTCGGTCAGCTTTTCTTGTGTACTGAAAACAGTAACTTACACCATCGTGGACTCTCAGGTAAGAACCAGACGACGATAAGGAGTACAAGTGGAAAAATTGTCTGCAAGGCGAGTGGGGCACGCCATCCAACCTGCAAATGTGAGCGAGGGCTTCAGCAGTGAGCATGAGTAAGAAGATTCACATTTCCTCCAGTGTAAAAAAAGCCCACACCAATCCAACCGGAGATCATCGAACCATATCCGATCAGCGATGCTGGTAGCATTAGCCCCCAGCATAGAGATCATTGTTTCCTATAACTCACCATGTATACCAACAAGCAAGCCACGATTTGACGGCGGTGCAGTTTCAGCTTGGTAAAGTGGCACAGCAGGTAGAAGAACCCCCATGCCGGCTCCGACAATGAGTCTAGCGACAATCATCATAGCAGGATTGATACTCCCAGCCTGCAATACGGCTCCAATTACGGATACTGTAGCTCCCAACGCTATGCCGCTCTTGCGTCCGTAGCGATTTCCGAAAGCCGTGTAGGACATGCAGGCGAAGAAGCCGCCGACATAGAGAATAGTGTTCCACCAGGCGATGATGCTGGTGGTGTTGGCTGCTCCGGGTCCCTCCAGCTCGAGATTCATGTACTCGTAGAAAGCTGCTTTCTCGAGCGTCTGCAACACAAGCCAGTCAGTGCCTTTGTTGATACGTAAGGATAGTGGGCAGCTTACATTCCCCAGAATTGCAGCTGCATAGCCATATGTTAAACTACCAAACGCAGCAGTCACCGACACCTATGAATCCTTTCAGCTCAATTCTGTCAGCGAGTGTAACTGTGTAAGGGTACACAAACCAGAATATTGTATCCAGATGGTTTATTCATCTTGGGTATCGGTTGATTTACTTCCAAGGACTATGTTTCCTAGATAGCGGGTCGAACTGGCTGTGATTCAGGAAACAATTCCTTGGCGATAGCGATGCCTAAACCTTTCACTTCGATAGTGAATGATGGGTGTAAACGAGAAGGCGGACTTCGTCTTGACATAGAACAGAGCAGCTAAGTCAATGAATGCCTCATTTCTGAAACCAGTTGGATTAGTTTAGATTCAGGAAAGAATTGGGACCCCGCGGGGAGGGCTCATATACCTAGAGCTCCAATTACCCGTTCGTACCTCCCACCAGTGGTAAGTAGTGGGAGGTACGAACGGGTAGCACATCAGTTGGGCAGGTAAGGGGTGCCATGCATCAAAACTGTTCCCTGCCCATTGGGCGCCTTCGCATAACATGCTTTCAGGGAGTCTTTGTTGTACGACTTGGATGTGTCCATGGGTGAAAAGCACTAGCAAGGTTACTCACACTCCTTTTTAGCTTCCATCTTGCCGTAGCTGACTGCCGAGGAAGTCGGGCTGCGGACCGCACACTAGGTGCTGCCAAACTCCCCTGTCCCCTGCTTCCACAGCCCCATTCTCCATTCTCCATTCCCGCTGTTACAGTACAGAACACCTGATATGTACACCCTGAAGGTCTTGACTTAATCAAGTGATACCTTCAACGGATTAGGATGCCGAGCGCAAGGAGTTCGAACATCTTTAATTATAGGATCATTTTCACTTCCAAAAACCAATTGGCAGAATATTTCAATGCCCAATCCTCGCTGAATTTAACTCCTGGGCCCACTCTTCTGAACCGTTGCACCACATCCATCACAAATAAAGGGAGCCGGACATAACCCTCGTCGCCATGGGGAGCATCACAGAGCCTTCACTTGACTATGAAGTCATCATTATTGGGGCTGGCTTTTCCGGCATCTACTCTCTCATTAAAATGAGGGAGTTGGGGGCGCGGGTAAAGGTGATCGAAGCAGGCAGTCAAGTGGGGGGCACATGGTACTGGAATCGCTATCCCGGTGCTCAATTCGACTCTGAAAGTGTTTCGTACGGTTTCTCTTTCTCCAAAGATCTTCTCGATGAGTGGAAGTGGGAAGAGAGCTTCTCATCTCAGCCGGAGACCGAGAAATACGCAAACTTTGTTTGTGACAAATTCGACCTTCGTCGGGACATTCAACTCGACACTCGAATCGCCGCTGCACAATTTCATACCAGCAGTCGGTCCTGGCAATTAACGAGCGAAGTTGGAGAGACTTTTACCTCGAGATATCTCATCACGGCCATGGGGCCATTGACGCAGGCAACTTTACCAAATGTGCCGGGCGTTCATGAATACAAAGGCCAAGCGTTTCACACTTCCCGATGGCCAGATGAGTCTCCGGATCTATCAAACAAGAAAGTGGCAGTTATTGGCACCGGGGCCACCGGAATACAGACCATCCAGACAATCGCCAGAGATGTTGGACACCTGGCTGTGTTTCAGCGGCAGCCTAATTGGTCAAAACCGCTTCACAACACCAAAATATCTGATGAAGAAATGGCAAAGATCCGACTACGCTACCCAGAGATCTTCCAGCGGTGCAAAGAGACCTCCAACGCTTTCATACACGGAAATGGGGACACGAGAAGAACAGTAGAGGTTCCTAAGGAGGAACGCGAAGCATTATGGGAGAAACTCTATGCCGAACCCGGCCTCGGAATTGTCCTATCCAATTTCCAGGATATCCACAAAGACAAAGAAGCAAACGGCCTCCTCAGCGAGTTCATTGCGAATAAGATTCGGTCGCGAGTCCACGACCCTGTCATTGCCGAGAAACTGATTCCGAGAAACCATGGTGTTGGTACGAAAAGATTACCGCTTGAAACGCACTATTTCGAGGTTTACAACCAACCAAATGTCGAGTTGGTCGACCTTCGCGATACTCCTCTTGAGTGCATCACGGAAAAGGGAATCCGGACCACGGAGAAAGAGCGTGAATTTGACATCATTATTTACGCCACTGGCTTCGATGCCTTTACGGGGGCATTCGATGCCATCAACTTCATTGGCGTAAATGGTACAAAACTGCGAGACATGTGGAAGGAAGGCCCCAGAACATATCTCGGCATAACGGTGCAGGATTTCCCCAACATGTTCATGATCATGGGTCCACATCAAGCCATGGGGAACATTCCACGGAGCATTGAGTATGCTGTTGCGTGGGTATCTTCTCTCATCACCTTCTGCCGCGAACGCGGTATCACGTGGGTGGAGCCTACGCCAGAGCTTACGGAGGAGTGGTATGAGCATGTCAATAATTGTGCTGTTGGATTGCTGGCCAACGATGTTGACTCGTGGATGACTGGTGTCAATAAGAATGTGGCAACTCGGCAGAAGCGGATCGTGATGCGGTATCAGGGTGGAATTCTCGTTTTTAGAAAGTACTGTGATAGGGTGGCGGCAAGTAAATATGCCGGCATGAAGCTGTTGTAGAAGAGATAAATTGATTTATTATAGAGTTATACTGAGCGTTCAACCGTTAATTCATTCATTTCCATGATCTCCATTCTGATGAAGAATTCTGCTCGCGTGTTTAGAAAGGGTTAGATGAGACTTGCGAAATTGTTGTTTTATGTCTTCTCGACATTTGCATCAAAAACGGGTATGACGAAAAAATCCAAAGACTCATATAACTATCACTAGTGAGCTATTCTGCTTTTCAAGTAAAACTACAGGGATCGTGTTGCAAGGTGACACTTTTTTTGTTCAGTCTCCCTCCAAGCCTACGAGCCCCCACCTACATATCCCAATTCCCGACTGCCGGTCTCCATTTCCATCAGTTGAGGAGGGTATTGCTTCGATACTTTGTCGAGTGAAGGCGGATTCTGTTCCTGGATCGTCGAAAAAGTTGGGATTATCGTTGTTAACGTCTGCTACCGACACACTTCAGACTGGAAATGGCCTGCACAGCTAAAAGATGCTTTCGACGCTCCGAGCTGGATATGGGTGACTTTGAGGTGATTAGAGAGGATCGAGAGAAAGTGCTGGTTGGAGGGAGATCGAGTGGATCGAATCTTGCTGCAGGGGTTGCTCTTCCTAATATGGAAGTTGTAAGTGCGTTCAATGGCCACAGAGATATTATTGATGATAGCAGATAGCATGTTAAAAGCCACATCAAAGGGTTGTTCCTAGATCTCCCTCATGTCGTTCACACGGATGCTTCCCTTAAAGAGCTCATCGCGTCAGGCAAAGCTTCCTACGAAAAGAATATCGATGCGCCAATTCTCCCGTTGAGCAGGATCAACTAGTCTATTGATTTTGAATTCCTTGATGTGAAAGCCCTGAGAGAGAAGTATTATAGTGTTCTGCTTGCTCCTAAGGATGAGCTGGCTGGATTTCCAGCTCCGGTTACGGGACGTGATCCGCTGAGAGATGAAGCGCTGCTGTTTGAGGAAAAATTGAAACGAGCTGCATGAATGAAAACCTGTAGCCCCCTGTCATCTGTGGTCAATGTTTCTGACCAATTCAAAGGGTTAAGGCTGGTGTGAATGTATATCCTGGTGTACCACGCGGGTTTCGACGTTGTGGAGATCTGCGGTCAAGCTATCAGTATGGCAAGGACCTCTTGAAGGCCTTTCAATGGTTGCTCCAGTAGCAGAGAAGAATTGGCGGGATTTTCCAGTGCCCAAGCGAAAGTTGCATATTCACTCCTCCAATGTTCAACTAAGGCAAGGTTCTTTCGACTTTGAGTCCTCTCGTAGTTGTAAAAGACTGACACTCTTCGGCGGCTTTTAAAATCCGATTCCAGCTGGCAAATAGGGATATTTTCTCCCTGCTCGGCCCGACTCGCAAACGAAACTCGGAGTTGGCTGTTGTGTTACTTCGATTCTGAAGGGCGTGGGGGCACCGGAGCCCAAAGAGCCCCCACAAACGAAGGCAGTAGAAATATACCTGCTTAGACGAGTTTCGTAGAAGGTTTCTCCTAGCGAACAATATGAAACATCTTCGCCATCGTGAATATTGTAAAGGGTGGTTGAGGAAAAGGGGGGCCATTGAGTGCTGATAACGTGGGGCATCTCCGACCCTGGGCAGCATCGGACCGAGCTTCCGGCGCTTCGGGTAGCACTCACTTTTTGCCGTGATTTATCCGGAAGCTCGACGACCTTCAAGAACCGCGCCCGCTCGCCTCTCCTCTCCCACTCCCGAGACACGACCTCCCAGAACTGCGACAAGACATCCCACAGCATCCGAATCGCCTCCCTTCCATTCCCGAGAGCAATGGCGACTCCACCGCCCCGCAAACGCGTGTCACAGGCGTGCCGGCCATGCGGGGTCAAGAAGATCAAGGTGCGCGATCCTGTGCTGCAGCCTGCCTACTTCCGCAGAAACTGACCTGCCGTTGCAGTGTGACGGACTATATCCCACATGCAGTCCTTGTCAAGGTAAAGCCATTGAGTGCTCGTACGGAACGTCGAAACGCAGGTTGGTTGCTCGATCCAGATCCGAGTCTCGCGGCGGATATCGACTTCACGGGAAGCGTCGACACTATGGACAAAATGTAGCTGACACAAGTTTGGCAGATCACGACCCCTCGATACAGAAGGTCCTCGTCCTCGAGCCCCAATCTCTCACGCGTATCGCGACAACATCCCCACATTCCACCCAATCAATAGCATACAACCGATTGCGGACCGAGCCTCGAGTGCACAGGGACGGAAGCCGCGAGGGGGGATCCGTGAGGTCTCGGCCGAGGTTTCGACAAGACTGCTTCTGACATACTTCAATTGCATCCATCCTCTGTGGCCACTCCTCTACAAGCCTCTTTACGCGTCCCTCGATTATGCTGCTCCGACGGATGCCATCCCACCCGCGCTAGTTGCAGCGATATTCTCCATAGCTTCCTGTGTTGACAGGTCGCAACCGGCAACAAATTCGATAGTCCAGAAATACCCAGAGCCCTGGCAATTCATCGAGGAAGCCTTGGAACTTTTGCAAGTTAGTGGCGAAGGCGGTACACAGCAGTTTGGGAATGTTCTGACACCTTCAATCACCAATTGTCAGGTCTTGACCATACTCTCCCTTCAACAACATGGAACTGCGGAGTACTCGCGAGCTGGGGTCCTTTGTGGTCTTGCGTCCGCGATGGCGATCGAGATGCGTCTGCACAGAGCATTGGAATCAAATGATCCAATTAAAGGCGAGGTTCATTCTCGGCTTTGGTGGAATCTTTACGTACTTGAGAAGATGATCTCTTGTGAGATGGGTAGGCCGGTGTTACTGAGGCGAGAGGAAACAGACTGTCCATACCCTTCGGCGGACGAAGCAGATGAATTCGAGCTGATGTCAATGAATTTTGGGCGGGGACCAGCGCCGTTTCTAAATACGCCGATCAAGTTACGCAGCATCTCTGGATTGCATACAACAATTCAATTGAGCTTTATTATGGAGCGAATTGCGAGGGAGATATATGGAGTTGCTGCTCGCAAACGGATTCGTGAAGATCAAGCAGTTGGAGAAGCCAAAAGACAAGAACTTCAGTACGTTTTGCAGGATTGGGAACGTGAGATGGATGCGTCGCCCTTGCGACTTGATCTGAGCAAGAGCCTTACCTCAGTACCCGCCTCTGTAACGAACTATGTTGTATGTTGTCTTGCCCACCTCTCTATTCAATGCTAACGAGAGTAGATTATGTGGCATGGAACGATCTTACTACATCGCCCTTTCATCGCTCGTTGGGCATCAAATCCAAGTGCCTCAGAATCCATGCCAAGCCCACAGCTTGTCTGTCTTCAAGCGGCCAACCATATTATCTTCGCCCTGGAACAATACTTCGACCGTCTCCTTGGCCTACCTTGCGACATGGTGTTCAGTATTTTCACAGCTGCCAGTACGCTATTGTACCAATCGAAGCATTCTAAGGCGGAGGAGCCCGACACTCAGCGACGACTGAAACTTTGTATTCATTGGCTTTCAGCTTTGAGCAAGTCTTGGAAGAGTGCTGGAGCTCGCCAACAGTTGCTCGCTGACAGTGAGTACCGATCTCTATGTGCTAAGCAAGTTGCTGACTGTATAGTGTTCGACTTGCCAAGAAATTCCCAGGAGCCTTTGCTAACGCCACGTACGGTTCCCGAATGGAGACCTGGTACACCACTTGCTCCTCAACCTCCAGGTCAAACACTATCACCAGCACCGCCTCGTATGCCAGATAATGGAAATCTCTCTACCTTGGTGCCGTCACCCGATGACTGGGGCTTCCTACGCGATTTTGGAGATGCAACGGACGAGTTTTTCGAGCTTGACGTTCAGCTTCGGGGCCTTCTTGACGGTGGTTTCGATCCCGAACAGTTCAGCTTTTCAACCTGAGAATCTTTTACGACACGAAAACATTTGTTATCCGGATACGAAGTAATTAGATTCCAGCCTCTATAGCAGCGCCTCGACCGCCAGATTAATTAAGAACTTTAATTTGTTCTCAGGATTCTTATCTTTCCATTCAGTTAGTACCTCAATCTTTTTCTTGTTTTGCAGTTATCACGTCATTTCGATGACCTTACCGCAAGTATTTAATTTACGGTGAGTAATTGTTGATCTTGGCCGAATATTCAAGTCGAACAGGATTGACTGCTAGCTCTCGCGTGCCACTTTTCTGCTCTACGTACTTTCTCAATATTTTCTAGCATTGCATAGCAACGAGCGTTCATGATGATAGGCTCCCATTCCCGGGATCACTAGCCGTACCCGGTCCGGCCCAGTCCAACCCGCTCTTCTTTCCGGAGTCGAAGGCATTCCTCAACTCTTTCCTTATCTACCCGACCATTATATCCGGGACAGAGCTAACTTTCAATTAGCTTCCCACCGACAGGATGTGGTCTCTTGGTGCGGGGTCTCACCCCGTCAGGGGAGGAGGGTCTGTGTGCAGTGCGGAATCGCTCCGTTCTGAATCTTCCCTGGTCAAGATAGGGAGGACGAGAGATGAGAAAATAAAGCATAAACTTGCATACATCCCCTTCCCTAGATCTCCCTCTATGTCTCCAGAATCTTTCAATCATAAATCTTGGGTAGAATGCCTTCCTTAACTCCTATAGACAACACCCTCAAAATGCCCTCCGAGAAATCGACTTCTTCCTCACCAAGCGACGAGGAAGCCCTTCCAGAACGCGGCACCACAGAAGAGCTGCGAAGAGATTTCTCTCTGTGGTCTCTCGGCTCGCTCTGTCTCTGCTTGATGGGAACTTGGGAAGCATTGACCTCCGTCGTGGCAGCAGCGCTCACAAACGGCGGCGCGCCGTGCCTGTTCTACAACTAGTAAGTTACATGATGCCCTCTTGTCCCATCCAGTTCCAAAAATCTGACCGGGCTGTGCAACAGTATCATCACTTTTCTCGGCACAATAGCGATTGCTTGCTCGCTGGCGGAGATTGCTTCAATCTGGCCCACAGCAGGAGGTGAGTTCCCCATCCCTTCGCACGGCCCAGATGGAAGATGTTTAATTCTTATGCTCGAGAGAAAGTTCTGACACAAATCAGGACAGTATCACTGGGTTCACGTCCTAGCCCCCAAATCCCACAAACTCCTCGCATCCTGGTTCACAGGTTGGATCTCCATCGGCGGCCAGACAGTGCTCACGGCCTCCGCAGCCTTCGCTGCAGGCTTGCAATTCCAAGCCTTGATTACGCTAAACAATCCGGATTCGTATGTACCGGCACGGTGGCAGGGGATGTTGTTTTATTGGCTTGTGCTGGTGTATTCTGCAGCAGTGAATATATGGGGCAGCAGAGTGCTGCCGCACACGAATCTTGCTTCCGGTACACCCCTTTCCTCTACGGGAATTTCAATTATAACATTAGCTAAATGGTTATAGGGGTCATACATGTCGTTGGCTTCGTGGCGATCATGGTAGTAATGGGCGTCATGGCTCCGAAACACGGTGCACGTTTCGTCTTCGTCGAATTCTCGAATACGAGTGGTTGGGCGAGTGACGGGACAAGCTGGCTTGTCGGCCTTCTGAGCACAATCTACCCGTTCCTAGGCTACGACGCCGCGTGCCACCTCGCAGAGGAGATGCCTCTTCCTTCCCGAACTGTGCCGCTCGCGATGGTGGGAAGCGTGCTCGTGAATGGCGTTATGGGATTAGGTTTTGCCATCATGCTGTTATTCTCGCTCGGCGATCTCAACGATTTGCTTACCTCTCCCACCGGGTTTCCGTTCATGCAACTCTTCTTGAATATCACGAGCAACAAAGCGGGAGCCACGGTGCTGATTTTGATTGTGAGTCTTGTTGCGGTGGCGGCGAATGCTGCGGGTTGTACCTCGACCTCCCGAACATTCTGGGCCTTTGCGAGGGATTCTGCAGCACCTTACTCGAGACTCTTCGCGCATGTTGATCCGAAGCTTCATGTTCCTGTCCCGGCAATCATTGCAGTTACGGTGTTCCAGATGCTCCTAGGATTGCTTTACCTCGGGAACAGCACGGCGTTTAACGCGATTCTGTCGATGGCTATTTTGGGGATGTACGCCTCATACATCCTCCCAATTATCTACATGGCGCTTTACGGCCGGAAGAAGCTGGACCGAGAGCAGTTTGGACCATTTAGTATGGGCACTGTATTGGGACCAGTTGTGAATACGGTGGCGCTTGGGTGGCTGATTGTCGCGATGACTTTCAGCACTTTCCCGAGTGTGCAACCTGTCACGCCTCAGAATATGAATTATGCGGTTGTGGTTATGGGCGGTTGGCTTGTGATCGGGACGGTTTACTTCTTTGCTTTGGGGAGGAAGACGTATGTTGGACCTATCTTGTAATTCTCGAAGTGTGAAGAGATGAAGGAGGTGGGGATAGGAGGAGGAGAAGGCTGACTTGACCGAAAAAGAATGAGGGAGGCATAGCTCTTGTGAGGCAGATCTAATTTTGAAGAGATGTTGTTGGATGGGAAACAAGCATTTAAAGCTCTCCTCACACGATTTCTCAAGTGTGTGTTCATTCTTCATGTGGCTCAACGGTCATCACATGCTATCTATTAAACGATCATGTTATTGGTTCTTCACGCGTCTAGTACCACGTGGCTAAATGGCAGCTTAATAAGCGTAACTGCTGATAACTACGGAAAGCCGTAAGGACGTGATGTGCCAGCGCAAACTTCGAACTTCGAACTTTACACGTGCTCACCCTGGAAGGCCTCACTGGCCAAACGCCCAAACTGCTCAACCGCCCGAAACCGCAGTTTGAACACAATAACGCCATAATTTAAGAAACTAAGCTTGTAGACGGGCTATTTAGAGTATTCTTTATAAAACTAGAAGTTTTTAAAAAGTTCCAAGCACTTTTTTAATAACAAAAATTGGCATAAATTTTAGAGGGGTAGGCGTGGGCGGTCGAGCAGTTTGGGTGTTTGGCCAGTGAACCCTCCTGGTGAGCACATGTAAAGTTCGAAGGTGCGCTAGAGAGTCACCCTTTTCTCCCCTAATACCCCCCCTCTCCTATTCCTATGCTTATATATATAGATATAGATACATACATACATACATATATACATAAGAGCTAAAGAGAGAGTGTAAATATTTTAAGTAGTAGTAGAGGAACAGGGAGAGGAGGAGAGTGTGTAGGCATGAGCGATGTTTGGTAGGGTTCGGATTCGAAGCTGCGCTGGCAGATGTGATCCTTACGGCTTTCCGCATGATAACGGCCAAGAACGCAGTTTCTCGGTAATGTAACCCTTTGTCGGGCAGTGGCTATGACGTAGATTATCAGCTTCTGAAACGACACTCACATTTTCTCAAGCACGCAAGCCATTGTTTGTCTTACCACCCCACTCTCAATCCACCCTCTATCATGAAGCCCAGCCCTCGCTCTCCGATAATAAATCCCTCAAAAGACCCCTGCTCCATATTCGTTGGATGTTCCTTCTTCCTAGGTGACGCGTGATTCCGGAGTGATTGGCTGAATTTAGAGTTTCTCGCGCTTCCCGCCATGAACGTGCGTTGGAAGAAGGTTTAGCGGCTCGGGGAAGTGATGTTCTGGAGATGGCGGCATGTCTTGGTCCCGCCCCTTGGATGCCGTTAATCGGCGCTCCACTGAATGACTGGGCAGGTGCAATTAAGATAAGGAGCACTCGCGTTAGTGCCAGCCACAGGCCAGGAAACCCTTCTATGCGGGATTAATGCCGTTCACCGTCGTCAACCCAACATGCCAACCCCGTCCACAACCCCACCTGCTATTAAAGATATGACACTTCTCACCGTCAAGAATGTAGGTTTTAGACCTTGATTGTTTCTTCTCAAGACAAAGATATTTACGCCATAGTTGCGATTGCTGTGTAGTGTACATCTGCTTGCCCATCCCTAGGGCTGCCCCTCCTTGTCTTTCTCCATCAAAAGCCATGGCAACAATCAGAATCGCCGATGTCCCACACCCTAAATCTGAGTATCTACGACCAAATTTGCAGGATGGAGTTACCTCTAGCGGGGGGGATGGCATCTATGGCAGGCGGTCGTTCTCAAGATCGGATGCAAGCGGCCTTCATGATGACATCTACAACATTCGCTCCCGGTCCAGGGGTCCTTCCACCAACAGGCGTGGTAGCAGAAGCAGAATGAGCATGACGGATCGAGAAGACGATGACCCTGGTTTGCAAACGCCGGGTGACTTCAAGGAGAAGCAGGTACCAACCGAGCCCATGGCTAATTCGTGTGGAACATCTGTCTCATTCTTAGTAGATATTCAAGGGAAAGTTGCTTCTGTGGCTTTCCTATCAGTCAATCGGAGTCATCTATGGCGACATTGGCACCAGTCCTCTCTACGTCTACTCGTCGACATTCAGCTCGGCGCCTTCACGTCAAGATCTCATTGGAGTGCTCTCGATAATCATCTGGAGCCTGTTTATGATGGTGACGGTGAAGTACGTGATGGTCATTCTCCGTGCGGATAATGATGGCGAAGGGGGAACATTTAGCACGTATTCTCTGCTTAGTCGTTATGTAGGATTCATTCCCATTTCAAAGAGCGAAGCTGACTTTCGTGCCTCCAGATGAACATCACCAACCGTGATCCCCGAGAGGCCTCCCTTGTTCGACTTCAAAGACATTTGTCCGGTGATCTCGAACGCGCGGGCCAACATGTGCGCCAGCGCCTAGAATCTAGCAGATTCGCAAGGGGCCTTCTCAAGCTTATGGGAGTATTGGCAGTGACAATGGTCATGGCCGATGGCCTCCTTACACCAGCCCAATCAGTATTGGGAGCTGTCCAAGGGATCGAGGTCGTTGATCCTAATATCTCCAAAGGGACCGTAATTGGGGTCACCGATGCTATTCTAGTCCTGCTATTTGTCATCCAGCCGCTTGGTATCACTAACATCACGTTTGCATTCGCGCCAATTGTTATCATCTGGCTGGGCTTCAATGCTGTTTTCGGGATATATAACCTCGCCAAATATGACGCTGGCGTTTTCAAAGCTTTCAACCCCGGGTACGGGTTTGAATTTTTGGTCCGCAACGGGGAACAGGGATGGAGAATGTTGGGTGGCATATTGCTGGCCTTCACTGGGGTCGAGGCTCTCTTCGCCGACCTTGGTGCTTTCAGCAGGAGAGCGATTCAGCTCAGCTGGCTATGCTACACGTTTCCATGTCTGCTTTTGGCGTATATCGGGCAAGCAGCTTATATCAGCGTTCACCCAGAGGCATACACAAACCCATTCTTCAATACGGCGCCGCCAGGAACCATTTACCCAGCCCTAGTCATTGCAATTCTAGCCGCCATTGTCGCGTCACAGGCCATCATAACTGCAACCTTTCAGGTGAGAATCCGCGAACCGAGCCACGAAATCGATTCTGACTATTTTCTATAGCTGCTTGCCCAAGTGATGAAGCTCTCATACTTCCCTCAAATCAAAGTGATCCACACTTCCACAATCTTCCATGGCCAGCTTTATATTCCCGTCGCGAACTGGCTCCTCATGATCGGAACAATATTGGTAGCATCGATTTATAACAATGTAGGTCAGGCTACCGATTCTTCTTGCCTCAAATCCTAACTCGATCTTCAGACTACATCTCTTGGAAACGCATATGGAGTCTGCGTTATGTTCGTGACCAGCTTTGATACATGCATGGTCTCGTTGGCAGCTATGTTTGTATGGCGCATCAGCCCTTTTAAAGTCATCCTGCCATGGATCATTATTGCTTGTCTGGACGGTGCATACCTCTCTTCTTCACTCACAAAGGTCCCCACTGGTGCCTGGTTCACCATCACACTCGCCTCCGTGCTCGCCTTCATCCTGCTGTTGTGGAGATTTGGCAAAGAGCAACAATGGTTTGCCGAAGCTGAGGATCGCTTTCCCACTTCGCATTTCGTTACGACCGGCCCAGATGGTCAGATTCGTCTCACGGACCGATTTGATCGCATCCCGCTCAGCACTACTAAAGGCTTCGGAATCTTCTTCGACAAGGCCGGCGAGACTACCCCAATAGTCTTTAGCCAGTTCGTTCTCAAGCTTACTGCGATGCCAGAAGTTATTGTTTTCTTCCATCTACGGCCGCTCGAGACTCCTTCGGTGGCGCCAGAGAACCGGCATGCGGTTTCACGGCTTGCAATCCCCAACTGCTACCGCCTTGTAGTTCGCTACGGCTATAATGACGAAATCATAACTCCAAATCTTGCGTCTGTCGTCGCCGATCAGATCCGCAGATATCTGGGGGAGAAGCATTTCAATCTTCAAAGACATGTCTCATCAGACTCGCCTGGAACCCCTACGCTCGAGAATCAGGCTAACAATACCAACCACGTAACGATCCTCGGCCCTACGGAAAAGGAAGTAGTTAGCGAAGAGGGATACAGCGAAGAATTGGCTAGACTTGAGGCCGCATACGCGCATAATGTGCTCTATATCATGGGCAAAGAGCAGATGAAGATCAAGGAAGGTACGAATTACGCCAGGAGGGTATTGTTGTGGATGTTCTTGTGGATTAGGGAGAATACAAGGAACAAGATGGCCAATCTTAGGATTCCGACGGACAAGATGGTCGAGGTGGGATTCCTGAAGGAGATTTAGCCCGTATAGATGCCTGGGATTGTGCTTCGAGGGCCTTCAAGCTTCAGCAAGGGCTTATAACTAAGGATTTGGCAAGGAAATTCTACCTTGAAACCTTGATATATTTTGTTAAAGTTCAAAACCGTGATCATGACGCGAGATGTATTATCAATGTATGCTATCATCGGCCACGCCCGAGATATATGATCCCTCCTCAATCTCCCCTCCCACAACGAGAGGCGTCAATCTCCCTCTACACAAAAGATCACAATTGGGATCAATACTACTACCACGAAGTACCTCACTGAGCACTGATACTCGAAGTATGGGATACATGGTTTAAGTGCGAAGCCCGCGGTCTTGCCCAAGATCTTGTTCTTCTTCAGCCAGTCCTGGACGGCGGCCATGGCCACGCTCCGGGACTCTTCGAAGGCCCAGTTTTTCGTCCTCGCGCTCTGGATGGCAGGAGCCGAGGCGACCGACCGCGGTGGTTCGGTGAGGCGGCGATAGGGGGTTCGGGGGTTCGGGGGCTGGCAATGATCTGGATTAGGTAATGCAAAGATTGGTGTGCCGTCTTGAGAGAAGTGTTGGTGATTTGATTTGATGAAGTAGTGGCGCTTTGGAAGTGTTCTCGGCGGCTAGGGGACTCACCTGGTTTGCCTGGCTGTCGTGACTTGCTTTGATCACACTCCGCGGAAACTCTTCCCGTGTTCCAGGTTGATGTTTCTTTTAAGATGCACGACCTTGGGGGGCTTTCTAGCCAAGCGTGATTTGTTCCTGGTGTCTTTGCCTGTACACCGTGGCTGAGGCTGAGTATTGACGCCCGGTTTGTTTGAGAAGGCGGACCCTCTCGAGCTTCGGTGCCTAAGCCTTCGCGGAAATTAACGTTGACTGACCATATCAATGTAGCATCTCCCCTCTCCGCCAGACACTCTTTATCTACCTCTCTTCATCTATCACGCTTGAAATACGATCGAGAAAGGATGGGTGATCAACCGGAAGCAGCCCACGTTCCTAGCAATGATCCCGCAGACCCATTGAACGACCAGGCTCCAGCACGATTGCAAAAATATCAATATGATCCTATTGGCAACAGCAAGTCCATTCGAATGATGACCCTGTCCCCAGGACGGCGAGATGACCCTTTAAATGGAAAGCTTGAGCTCTTCGAGATCGGCCCTTCACTCTCTTCAGGAGGCGTCGACTCTCCACTGGCGTCAAAAATCTCAAAAGGCTACGAGCCGCTGTCATACGTCTGGGGTCCTCCTCCTAGCAATGGTAATCACCAAATTGCCATCAGCACCGGGAAAGGTTATGGAAGCCTTCAACTCACTGCCAGCCTTTACGCAGCTTTGAAACGGCTTCGATATACCGATCGAGAACGTTGTCTCTGGGCCGACCAGATCTGCATTAATCAGGAGGATCCTGCTGAGCGAAGCGAGCAAGTTCAGTTCATGAATATGATATATAAGTATGCGGACCACGTGTTGGTCTGGCTAGGTCAAGACGAGAAGGACCCTAGTGGGGAAAGTGTCGCAGAGTCGGCTTTCAACCTAGTCCGTATGCTGGATGAGAAATTTCAAGATGAAGAGAAGAGAAAGAAGTTCCATGCAGAGAATTTTACAGAAAAAGCCCTTGAGGGACAATCGAGAAATCTGTGGGTTCCTCTGGACCGCTTGACAGATCTTCCATGGGTATGGATGACCGCCGCACTATTCATAGTATAAAAACTAGACATGCCTTTGCTAACATATTTCCTCCCGTCTAGTTTACACGCGGTTGGATCGTACAAGAGATCGGCACTGACGCGCCCGCGACGCTCTTCTGGGGTGAAGCCGAGATAGACTGGATAGTCTTACACCGAGTTTGCGAGCAACTGACAGATTATCACTATCTTCGGAAAAAATTTGACATTCGTACTTCGCAAATCAAGTATGTATTTCGGCGCTTCGTCGAACCGCCAAAGGACAGTTACCATGCAAACCGCTTCGACTTTATTTACGAGTTCCACAGAGCCCGTGGTCTGAATGTCACTAACCAGTGCGATCGCGTGTTCGCTATGCTTGGCCATTACTCTGTTTCTGGGCCGAATTTTGAAGGGAAACTGAACGAAAAACTTAGGGATATGAAAGCAGACTACACGAAAACGCCGGCTGAGGCCTATATAGATGTAGCTGAGCGGGCACTTACCGGTGATACGTCCTTGATTGCCTTGGCAGCTGTACAGCACCCTTTCCTGCCACCTAGCGTGGAAGCACCACAACAACCAAATGATCAAGTCGTCGACCGGAATAAACTTCCATCATGGGTGCCAGATTGGGGGACTTACCAATCATTTATCCTCTCTGAGCCAATTAATCCTCACTCCGCTCATGGCACGACATCGAGCAACTTGTCCATTGACAAGACGAAGTTGATCCTCAGCATTCACGGAGTAAAGATTGATATCATAGAGGCCTGTTCCAAACCACTTGAAGCCAAATCATTCCACCTCAAGTCGTCATCTCACGAGCCGGGGCACAAGCCGGAGCACGTTATCAAGTCTCTCTGGCGCGAAATATGCCTCAAAGATGACTTTAACCTGGAGGACCGCTACCTAAACAGAGAACCAACCTTCTTTGCGTACATGCAGACTCTTGCCAATGGCTGTGTGCAAATTGCCACGAGAGATAATAGGCCCTACGACGAGAGCTTTGAGACCGAGTGCCTTGTGAAAGAAGCAATGCATATCGAGAAAGCGCTGGGTCCTGACGCCATAGCGCCGTCGCTGCGTGAGATGGCGAAGAAGATAAAAACGAAAGATGAATGGAGCCGTGCGGCTAATGGTGCATCCTCGAATCGTATCTTTGCGAGGACTAAGAAGGGGTACTTTGTGTTGGGACCAAATGTTATGAAGCAGGGTGATGTTGTATGTGTTCTCTTTGGTGGGAAGATGCCTTTTGTTTTACGACCTTGGGAACGTTATTTCTTGCTAGTTGGCGAGTGTTACGTGCATGGGCTCATGAAAGGGGAAGCGATAGACCTACTAGAGCGGAAGGATCTTGCTGAAGAAGTCTTTCATCTTGTTTAATGGGACTAGCGGTATAATTTCTTTTTCTAATAGTGTTAGGTTGATTGTGAACTTAGGCGGTCTTTTTCTTTCTACGTACTATTGAAATGTTCCAAGATATGTAGCTGGTAGTAGAGAACGCGACATGTAATCAGCTGCTCGCAGGCATATCCTTCGCTTCCCTTCTAATCCAAAAAGCTTCAAGCACAGTAGCCTCCAAGTCCGTCGTAGTAAATTCTATCTCGAGATCCCCCACCTTCCTCGCCCTCGCCTCCTCTTCGCTAGCCCAAACAAATCTTTGATGCTCCTCTGGATTCAACTTCACATCTACAGTTCTCACCGTGCTCTTGGTCTCCACAAAGAAATTGAACTTGCAAACCCGCTTCCCAGACCGACTTTCAAAGAAATGTGGACTTCCAACGAGAGGCCCAATGCTGACGGCGGTGAGCGCAGCTTCCTCCCACAGTTCCCTGGCCACGGCGTGCAAGATGCTCTCGTCGTCATCATCCACGCCGCCGCCGGGAATCTCCCAACGGCCGGGCATGCTATCGCTGGCGCAGCGCTGAATGAGAAGGATGCGGGGTGTGGAGGAATTGGAGTCGTCGAAGACGAGGGCCCCGGTTGCGAGGTACTTGTATTCCGCGCCTGGGTGGTTGGCTATGCATTGATCAGAGGAGACCGTGAATGGTGAGCAAGAAGGGTGATAAATGAAGCTGAAGACCGGTTGATGCGAAGTTTTGGGCATATTGATGAGCGCAGGAGGAAGAGGATTCGATGTACACCCGGTGGATCTGATTTCATGCGCAAGGGGAGTAAACGACGGCTTCGGCCTACACCACGCTCCTTGGCGTCCAGCAATTACGCATTGCCGGCCCCTCAAATATGAAATTGATCTGATTGACCAAAATATGGCAGCGGACATCCGTGGTGTCGGAGTAGCGAGGTTCTCTTTGAAACAGTGATTTTCCACAATCGTACGTCTGCGCCTTCACGCCACTCTAGTTATACATGAAAATTGATATTAATTAATAGTTAAAGATAAACTAATAGGACTCTACTTCACTCGTTTTTCGGAACCCTGAAGCCGAATTCGTGATATCTTGAAATACCTGAAATGTGGCCTAAGGTTAATGCACAGGCCACCTGCTGTGGCGCTCATAAGAACACCAAATGTTTTCACTGTTTTCCAAGGTGCTCGGACAGACCAGAAGATTATTCAGAATCACTATTTTCGGACTGTAGACCACGAATATGAACTTAGTTTCTTGAAAATATGGGGTTGTTATGGTCAAATAGCATTTTGAGCGGTTTTGAAGGGGGCCTGCATTGGCGTTTGGGCCGGCGATCCCTTCTACTATCATCAGTGCCTGTGGAGCTTTCCCAATATTATCTTGACTCATATTGTGTTTTCATTAAGTGGCCGATTATTCGCAATTGGGGAGAGATATGGAGAAAGGAAGGAATCTAATATTTGACGTTATTATTAACAATCTGCCATAAGTGGCTGTACGGAATAACGAACCACTGTTCTAGTCGCTAATGGTCGGTCCTTCTGGGAGAACCGACTGTTAGCCTCCCTTATAATAAATAATAAAAACAAAAAGCCAAGTCTAAACCCTCGATCTTTAGTCTTTTTCGTCGGACTTTTAGGATTCAAAGATAAAAAACCCGTCTGGGAACTTATTTTAATGGGCAGTATTCTCCAAGGTACTGTTGCTCAAATAGCCAGCGTCAACAACCGCGAGGGGTGTGGGACATGTGACCTTGCCCTGGAGGGTATCAAGCCAGAGCCCTTGGCCGTGTTCGACAGCACGCCCCCTCCGCCACTCTGACTCCCTGTCTTCAGCGGTGTCTCGGGTCCATCTGGTTCGAACGTCCGGTCCTACCCGATTTCGGAGGGCGGTGAAGTGTGCCGCAGTAATGCCTACCTCCTACTGCCAGGGAACTACTACAATGGCAAGACCTCTAGTTTGTGGCGCTATACTTGCAATAACGCACTTATAAAGAGTGTCTGAAATTTGTAGCGCGAGACCTTGCAAACACCGGGCAAAGCCTGTAGGCTCGTCCGAAGTCCACGCGACGCAGAATGAATGGCTAGCATTTGGCTTCGTAGCAGCCTGTGGAAATGAAGGTGGAATATAGACATTTTTATCCCTCGTACTTCACGAAAAGAAGGACTTTTTGGTCGGATCAGAAATTGTCTCACGTTGAAGCCCAGCCGCACGTGAAAAAGTTGAGAGATTGCAGCCTAACCGCCCGGACTGTGGAGTTTTGATACCCAGACAATGAAAGCTGGGCAACGGTTTATTCAACTCATCCACTGTTATACACGCCAGGGCGCAGTCGGAATGTCGCAACAGCAGAACACTAAGCAAGGTGTATCGCGCATCCTTGCTGCTGAGATTGATGCGTCTCTTGCCTGCTGGGATCTGCCTGCAAAGGAATGGCTTCGTGTGAACTGTGAGCCCTCCACCAAAGCCGACGGGTTGGCCACTGGCAACCTAGTTTTCAACGAAGAGGGCAAAGTCCTCGTGATCCAGCGTGCCAGCAGCGACTCGATGCCGAATAGATGGGAAATACCGGGCGGGGCGGTAGATGATGAGGATCCAACCGTTTTGGAGGGTTCGGCCCGGGAATTGTGGGAGGAGGCAGGGCTGGTAGCAAAGCGGTTCAACCACGTGGTGACTGAAGGACCCGACCAAAAACCAGGCCAGGTCTACCCTAACTCGACATACACGAAGAAGTGGTGTCGGTTTTCATTCGACGTGCAAGTGGAGAGCTGTGAGAACGTGAAGTTGGATCCCAAGGAGCATCAGGCTTTTTGCATGGGCGACGGAAAATGAGATTAGAAATCAGCTGATTGGGGATCGTCAGCATCCCATCACCAACAAGCATATGCAAGCCCTTATTCTCGAGGCTTTCAGATTAAGGAAAGAAACAAGAGAGACGGGTATAACTGCCCCAAACGAGAAGGAAGTCTCTTGATAAATACAAAACTTTGACTTTGACTTTGAAGCCAAATCAAGGCATTGCCTAGTGCTTTAAGTTTTACATATTGTGTCTGTTCACGGTCTTAACATCGCATCTTGAATGCAGTCCTTTAGTCGCATAGTCCATCTCGAGTGAAGAAAGCTGCAATCGTTAGATTCAACGAAAATATCTAGGTGTGAAGAGGAGGGCGAGTATGAAAAAAAGATAGACCCTTCCCAAGCTGATACTTATGCCAGGTAATGGGAGAGTCGAAACTGCTCAATGAGGATTGTTCTTGGGAAACTAGGACATTGTCCAGAAACACTTGAGAATAGGAAAAATGTTTTCTTTCTGAGCATCTATGTGATGGAGACATTTAAGCAGGACGAGGTACGTGTTTTGATGGAAAGTTCGTTGGCAACTAGAGAATGAGAAGGAGTTTTTCACCGCATCTCAGCGGGTATCTGATCTGGTCTTTGTTTACGCCCCTATCTACGACACAAGCGGCACCTACCTCCTCCTCAACGACGCCAGCGGGAACTTTGGTCTCATAGTTGCGAAGGATACGGACGTCACACAGCTCGGTTCCTACGACAACATCACCAAAACCGACGATGCGGTCGCGCCCTCTTCTTTTGCACCGACATCATGGCCGCTTATGGCATTTCTTGCTTCGGGATGAATGACTACGCACATATCTCTATCAGAGTGGAATTCATCTTTCTCGTACCTAGGAATGTCAATTCGACTACTTCCGCTGATGTAGAGGGGCAAGGTGTTCATGTGGCGGTTCATACGGAGGGCGATATTTATTTTAAACTTTTACTGTTACATGTTTGTTGCAAGGGCAGGAAGCTAAGATCTTGCTAGTGGGTGATTTGGATACTGTGGTGAGTATATTGATGAATAGTGCGTTGCAGTGTACTTTAACCGGGGGAGGTGACATATTGTGAGGCAATAGCTTTTGTAGCTGATTTCGGGATCTGATACGCTGCAGGCGTTGAAATTAGTTGGGTGGATGTAAGTGTGGGGCTGACGGAGGCATCGGAGGCGAGGGGAAGAGTCTAATGTGACTTCAAACCTCGTTTTCAGCTACGTGGATGAACTTCTGCACTGGATTCGGGCAACCATCCGTCTTTCGCAGCCCAATATAATACAAAAGGACCAACAAGCGCTAACCTTAAATGGTCGAACACCACGACTGAGATTATATAATATAGGATATAAAGATAAATTAATAAAATAAAACCACGTTTCCTACTATAATATTTCCTAGCGAAATCTAGGGAAATGCTAGAGTGGTGCGGACCCGGGAAGGGCACGTGCACGTGTTTTCTGGTGAAAAACCGCCCCGGCATACCTCAAAGAAGTCGCTGCACGTGATTAATGCGGGGCCAAATTGTTGAATCACAGCGTACGATTGGTCGGAAATCTTGTGTTATTGCAAAACTACAAAGTCTAATCTAAATACTGATGTGCTGAATAATATCTGACTAAACCTGCCACGTGTCTATAGGTTATCGTGTGGCATCCACCTCGCTCTCCCCTCACCTATTATTCTTCTGCAAGATCTCTGTCCTCAAATCCCTTCGACAGACAATCCAAGTTCAAGAGCCAATTCAGAAACTTAGCAAAGCCAGACTCTTCATACGACACTACAAATCGTCAAAGTATAATGACCGACGAGCGCGATCTTGAAGATATCAAGTACACTTACAGCCCACTAAAATGCAATAACGCGATTCGCATATTACAACTACAGCCGGCCGAGTCCAAGGATGAACCTCTTCATGCCTGTTTCGAGGAAGTTACGCTAGATAATCCAGGCGAATACGAAGCCTTGTCATATACCTGGGGCAACGCAGAGTTTCCAGAGATGCTACTTCTACCTGATGGACATCTTAAAATCACTGCTAACCTTGCGGAGGCGTTGAAGGCATTCCGGGCACGCGACCGGCCGCAACGTTTGTGGGCTGATGCAGTGTGCATCAACCAGAAGGAAAACGAAGAGAAGAGTAGTCAGGTTGCTCAAATGAATAAAACCTATGAGTATGCCAGCCGTGTGCTTATTTGGTTGGGTGGTGGGGATGAGTCAACCTTTCGATCATTGCAAGGATACTATGAATTGACTGAAAAGCTTGCATTATGGTGGAGATCTTCAAGAAGTAAACCTTACGACAATTCAGACTACTTTGTAAGACTTGATGGGCCAGATGAGGTTACTGTTGCTGAGTCGCTGGAAGAAGATTATGAAGCTATACTTGATGGTACAAGAATTATTACCGAGATTCAGCACTCGCTCATGCTCCATGGAACATGGCTTACCGACCAAATCATGAGTCATAACCTGAACCTCGTCTACGAAAGACCTTGGTTCAGTCGATTGTGGACAGTTCAAGAAGTCGCTCTGGCCAAGCAGCCTGTCCTGTGTTATGGCAGAGGTCGATTACCCTGGTCAAGCTTTGCGTACGCTATATCACTACTGAAAGCGGCTCATTCCGGAAGCAATTATGCCATGCGGAGCCGCGATGCCTTCCTTCGGGCTGCTTCAGTAGTTGAAGCAAGAGCTATCTTTCATCTACAGCACACATCGTCTTACTCTCACCGATTCATGGATATTCTAGAGACGCTTCGAACGCAAGACTGCACAGTGGATCACGATCGTGTGTATGCGCTGCTCAATTTGCAGAGTCCGGATATACGCTTTGCCATAGAGCCGAATTACTCTGGGCCTGTGACACATGTCTATATAGACTGTGCTCTGCGGGCGCTAGAGCAAGGAAATGCGGATCTACTCAACTCTGCAGGCCTTTGGACATCAGAAGAGAAGCAACCGCCTGTATTGATGATCAATGCAACGCAATATCTTCCTACCTGGGTTCCTGATTTCCGACGCCCTAGTCATCGCAGACAGCTTCCATGGCTTCGACGAGCTTCGCGATTTCAAAAAAGTCTTAACGGCAGCTTGACAGTCAAGCGCGAAGCTCACAAGGGCCGTTCCTTTAACATTGGGCTACAGGGATTGCTCATTGATCGTGTTGCGACTGGGCGGGGAGCAAGTTTACCCATGCAAACGGCATTCAAATATGGTGAGCCAACTGTATTTGATCGTACAGCAGACCTCGTCAAAGAATGTCAGAAGATATGTAGATATGAGAGAGAGGAGGATTATCCAGCAGGGGGGGACCTAACTACCGCTTTTTGGCGTACATTAATGTTGAATGGACATTGTGCGAAATTCGGTAACAACACTATATCCCCAAAGGGTGTCGATGTGCTTGCCAATGCCTATGAGAAGCATTGCCTGGACAAGGATGGAGAGATAGCACGGCAGCCACTGCCTGATTTGTGGCTTCGGGACAGCGAGGAGTTTCCTTCGCCGCTTAAAGACATGAGCATGGAAGTGCAGTATGGCGGATTCATGTACGACTGTATCCGCGAGACTATGGATGGTGTCGTTTTTATCATGACGGATACCGGATATGTGGGTCTCGGACCCCCAGGCATCGATACCGGGGACTTAATTGCAGTGATCAGCGGGACGCCATACCCATTCGCGTTGCGTCCTGTGAATGGAACTGAAATGTTTTTGCTTGTTGGTCCTTGTTATATTCACGGCCTGATGGACGGCGTTGAGTTTACAAGAGCGCCTCAGACAATTACCCTCATGTAATAGCTGATCCTGTTTGGAGTATGGTTCGCAGATGTTTGAATTGAAAATCGATCACCCTTAAGGTTAGAGGAGGTTGGGAGATAGAGAGATATGGTATCTAGGAGAGCGTGGTCTGATGTAATTCCTGAATGGTCAAGAAGTTCAAGTGTGTTGAATACATGATTGGAAGAATTTTAATATTAGGTTTAAGCGTCTAATGTGAGCCTCATCCAATAATTCAATGCATGCTAGCACTCATGATTCTAAATAATGCCTCTATAAAAGGCGGGGTGCCCGTTGATGTCTTTGTGCAGTCTCCTTTGGGATTAGCTCGCTAGAATAGGACCAGTGTGTTAAAGAACTACTCATACTACTCATACTACTCGTGAATATTCATGAGTAGCGTGAGTAGAATATGAGTAGTGTGATGCCCAAAAAATTTGAGTAGAGTAGAGTATATACTCATGAGTAGTATGAGTAGTATAAGTTGTTATCACGTGATTATAATAAATTAATATTTACTTAATAATAATTAAATAATAAAAGTACCTATTAAGTAGTCCTAGTAAAGGTAAGTTAGGGCTTATATAAGACTAGCTAAATACTAATATTCTATAATAATAAACTAGTTATTCTTCTCAAAACCTTGATTTGTCCTAACCTTTAGCTCGCTTACTAAGTAATACTACCGCCTAATTAGATAGCGAGGTAGTGCTAGAGTGAGATTAGGCGTGTATATTTACCTAATTAGGTTAGTATATCACGTGTGAGTATCACGTGCACACTACTTATACTACTCAAACTACTCATGAGTAGCCTGAGTAGAGTATGAGTAGAGTATGAGTAGAGTATGAGTAGAGTATGAGCAGTGCTTTATTTAGTTGAGTAGAGTATGAGTAGGACCCACTACTCTACTCTACTCTACTCATTTGACACACTGAATAGGACTAGAGAGTCCGTTAATGGGCACGTTAATAGGTAATATAAAAACCAAACATTACTCACTTTAACTAATGCTTCAGATGCTAATATTTACGTAATTGATTTCGAGAAGCAGGTTCTATATGCCAAATCAATAGGGTAATTATAGGCAAAAGGTAGGTGGAGTCTAGAGTTACGTATCGTAGTCGTTGCTCACACTTGGGGTTGACTCAGGCCAAACTTCAAGCACAAACTCGATACTCGTCAGGGCGCCGGACCAGCGCGGCGATATTAAACTCGTTGACGCTGAGGAGGAGGTTAAGTACTGTCCCAAGCCAGCGCTCATCATCTCCTTGCTCTCCAAGTTATGCGTGGGGCTTTATCGGAAAGAGAAGACACATAGTATCTCCTGCGCTCTGGAAAGGAATACGGCTCTTCTCGGCCGTAGTGGGGATAGTTATTGTGAAAAGCGCCAACACTAGACCGGTGACAGCATCGGGGATGACACAAGAGACGGGGGTAAGACGAGCTGGCCAAGGTTGGCTGAAGGCAGAGGAACCCGCTGGCTGGCTGCCTTCTCATCCTTGAGGTGTGCTGCCGTGACATCCGTATCTCCAATTTGCTGGCAGGCCGAGAGGGGCCTCAAGCACGCAATGCCAGACGGACCGGAGAGGCGCCATGGAACTGATAAATACCTGGAGTTCCACACCGGCAACGGGTTCCATTGGGTGTGGTCTGATCAAGGTATTGAGAGTGTGAATGGACGCACCTAACTCGATGAGTCCGAAAACGGCGAGAAGGAAGTGAGCAAATGTCCTCTGCGTTGTGGCTTTGATCGAAGGAGTTAGATATGTCCTGGCACTCTCCCCGAGAATGTGCAATGTGGGATGTTTTGATTTGTATCCAGGACTTCGCGGAAGCCCCTTGCCCATCTCCCGCAATACAAATCATACGACCCCAGAATACACATCACACAAGCGTAACCCCGACCCGTATCTCGCGGATTCCGGTGGTCTCCTCGGATGAGGATCTAGCCAGGAAATCTCACGCCGAACCTAAGGTTTTGTATCGCTGTATACGGAAAGCCTTGACTGCTCCAACAGGATGGATGGATGTACTGTACGAGATGGTGCGTTCCGAGAATTTGGCAACGGTTGTTCAAGTGACAACACAACACTTGTCAACTGTACCCACAGCACAGATAGCCAGAAGCACAACCCCGCTCAGGCTCACCTCCGAATGAAGGCGAGGAGAGCGCTTGCATCCAACCGTAAGAAGGAAACCAAGGACGCTGAAGAAACCGAGTAGTGCGAATGAGGCAAAGAGGAAGACTAGAGGGGATCCATTACAGGTGTTCACGATGCTGCTTGAAGGTTAACGGGAAAGGGAAATTTATATTCGTTGGCTGAGGGGAGGGAAGTACCTGCTTGCCATCGCGCGAAAGGGGAGAAGGAATTTGGGCAGAAGCAGGATGCTCGAGTCCTTAGGCGTGAAAGGAAATAACGGGAACGGGGCGGAGACAGCGTCTTAGCCCGTCGTTCGCGCCCTCTGATACTCGGACCGTTTCCACTTAAGCCCTTCCTCTCCCACCGAGATCCCTCAGAGCAAAAGAATGATCCAGGATGGGTTCACACTCCTGCTCGTTTGCCTGAGCCTTCTCCTCGGTGGTCAGCCATGGGCGTTTGATTTCAGTGCTTGGGGGTTTGATCCTGGAAGCAGCGACGGAAGATGACGGAACAGAGGGCTTTGCTAGAATGACTTCATACTAAGACTTGACAACAACCTCCCCGTTGACAGCAGTTGTCATCCACACACCCTCACCGCCTCCCTCCACGCGCCTCACCCTCTTCAAGGCCAACACTCCGGCGGTAAAAGTCTCAGAATGCCTCCGACGAGTGTGGAAGATAGAATCATGCACCAACCCTTTACAGATTCCACAGAGGACGGCGATATTTACCATTTCTCTTCGCAAATCCTGAGTGTGGCGACGAGAGCAGCTTGCGGATCAGGCCCATGCTTTTTATATTCGCAAGAAGGCTAGAAGGTGAGGAGGAGAGTCACCTGCGCCAAAGTCAATACCCCCAATTTCCTTCAGGAGCTTGAAGCGAAACAGTGCCTCGCGGTATGAACTGCGCCCTTGCCGAGTCGCGCAGCTGGACGCAAGGGATAAAAGACTCAGGACGATCGCAGATGGCGTGTTTTCGGTTGCACTTGGGCCCTTCACTGTCCGTGGGCTTCTATCTCGTGCTGTGCGGCAGCAGATCGATGACTGGAGAGGTATTCACGGAGTGAGGAGGTAGGAGTTGAACCATCGTCTGAAGAGACAGGAGTTCAGACGCAGTAACAACAAAATTACAAATTGACGGCAATGTCCATCCTTTTCCATCCTGCTTTCCTAAACCTACTCGACAAGCAAGCCACACGGATGCCACTTGAGCTCCAGACTCCAACACCGAATCCCCAGTGCTGCTGCGGTGCGTCGAACGCCCAGCAGCTGCCATTGCTAGGAAAGCCGGCGAGCACCAAGCCACCGCTCCTATCCGTGCCGCAACAAAACCAGTCCCAAGCTCATATCAAGACGACGCTGATCCAAGTCCTTCTTCATTCTCGCGAGGAAAATAGGTAGGTCACCGGGGTTTGCAGCAAACCATCGGCACGACGGAAAGCAGGTTGAAGCAAGCAAGCAAGCGCATAAAATGAGCTCCATCCATTCCTCCACAACCAGCCATTTCCGCGCGGTGTCAGAAAAGACCGGAGAAGCTCGACGTGCGTAGCAGCTGCACTGCGACTTTTCACCGCTCGAGCGACTGTGCGTGAGCTGTACCAGCTACGCGTCCGCCTTGTTGAAAGAGAGGAAGGAATATGTCTTGTGGATAGAGGAGAGGATGTTTAATTAACGGGTGTCGGGACCCCGGAAGAGTGACTGACGACAGCACGTCGCTGGCAATAAATACATTTCATCTGGACCACCGCTTGCCCTTTTTGCAGGGGCTCGGGGAAGCAAGGGACTGCATGGGAAGGCGGCTAGGGAAGACGGTTCACCGAGCCTCCGTGGGAAGGAAGAGGAAACGGTGCGAGCACCGCGCGGCTCTCTCCCATGGCCGTGCGTGCGCTTGTTCCTATTCGTTGCTCCTGCTGAGACCGCGCTGATCGAGGGGCTTCTTTTATATTGCCGAGGACTCGGGGTTGAGGGCTGTGGAAGGATGGAGGAGGGGCACTTGCCTCGGTGTGACAGTTCGAGATGTGGGATTCCGACGTTGATATATTCTTGGAGAAGGTACGAATGGGCACTTGCCAAGTCCATCGAAGGGCACAGACAAACGAAGCTGCTGAATCGAGAAGGCAAGCGGTGGAGAAGAGGTTTGGTATCATTGATCTATCTCCTCCCCACCCTCTCCATCTCTCCACTCACACAGCTTCACATCTACATACAACACAACAAATGGAATGGAATGGGAAAAAAGGAGGTATGATTTATTACAAGGTAATCCTTCCACACACACAATATGCTCCCCTCTCCTCTCACCCTCCTCCTCCATTCATCTCCCCTCAATCTTCAGCCCCCTGCACTAGCACTACAACGAATAAACACATACAACGCGGATACTCCCTCCAGTCAGTAAAACTCCGCCAACTCCATTCTCTCTCAATTCTTCAATGAAAATTCTACGCCGCTTCTCTCACTCCATCCTCTCTGCAAATCCAACATACTGCAACCTCGGGTCCAGCATCAAAGCAACAGCTCAATGCTCAATGCAAGCTCAATCAAGGAAATCCAACACCCGTACTGCGGTCTGCTCTTTCTCTTCAGATAATATTTCGGCTCCACAATATGCTGCTTCCTTGACCCACTCAAATTAAAAAGTCGTTTTCTCGCTCCCACTCGATTTACTGCCCACGATCTCTCCCTCTTCTGCGGAAGAAGTCCATCACCTTCCTCGCGGCGCCACTACTCCCCGCATGATCTGAGTGGGTAGGTCCATATCCGTTATTAGCCTCCTGCTCGTACGCCTCCGTGAACTTGCGGTTGTTCTTGACGAGCACACCTCGTCCGCCCGGTTGTTCACGTCGCGACTGCCCGTGCGTTTGTCTGCGTGAATCGTCGTACTCGCTGAACCCAGAAGTATATGGTTGTCTTCTGTTCTGGAGATCGACGAGAGAGGATTCGGACTCGGTGGTTAACGCAGACTGGTCTTGGAGGAAGTTCATGGGTGGGAGAAATTGCGGTGGTGCGCCGGAGCGGGGATCAGAGACTGGCTGTGAGGCGTAGCGTTGGTGGATTGGGGTGGAGGTATTTGGCCCTCTTGAGCGGCTCTGTTTGGGGCTGTCGCGGTTGCGGTCGTAAGAGCCGTCGGCTGTGTAGGGCAGGCTTGCCGTGACGCCGCTGATGTTCCTGCTTTGATTTTGCGGTGCACTTTGTGGGGGATCGAGATAATTGCCTCGCTCGTCTGCATAGCGTTCATCCGCGGGAGGTTCGCCTGGGGCGCCATATTCTTTGCCAATGCCGATTGCTTTCAGTGAGAAGGATGCAGGGAGGAGGGAGAATCTTCGGGGCTTTTCTTGGAGCGTTGTGGTTTGGGAGCCGGTGATGCTGCCACTTCTCTTCTTGCCAAAGCCGAAGGATATCGAGCGTCGAGAATCCATGGACTGCCTTGGCGTGTCCTGTTGTCCGACACCGCCGGTCATGCTAACCGGAGGATACTTCCTCGGTTTCTCTTCGGACTTTTCAGCATTTCGCTTTCCTCCGAATATCGAGTTTGTCCTGCTGAAGATTCCACCGATTGTGTTCGATCTCTTATGGCCTTGTCCCTTCGACTCGTATGCATTTGCACCTTCCAACCCGGTGACTCTTGCAAACTTCGGTGGGACTTGATTCGCACTCGGTCTTCCAAAGTCAGATTGCTCATCTTGCGAGATCGGCCCAGAAATATTGTAGGTTTTCGCATTCTTTGGTTGTGACATTCTTCCTTGAGCATTGGTCCCAGCGACAGTTGGCGCGGCAGGTTGGCTGTATGATCCACGGTTTGCAAGAGCCAAAGATCCTGATCTGCTTCCAGTCGAAGTCATCGAGCCACCAGTATTCGGTCGACCAATAGAGACGGGAGGAGGTGCGTGTGCTGGGATGTAGTTAGCGTCGGAAGCAGACCGAGGTGGTTCTCGTCCGGGTCGGGATGGAGGGGCCATGCCTTGTTGTTGGCGTGAGCTCGATGGCCGTCTGCCTTGATATTGAACATCTCTGGGAGGATCTTGAGGCAATGGCTTCTCTGTTGAGAGGACTCTCCGCGCGGGCTGGGTTGTAGGAACCTCCACCGGGCCTTGACTTCCTGCACGTGCTCTTGTCCTCGAAGTACCTGAAGGTGCTGTGGTAGCAGGCGCTGATGCTTCTCCACGTTGTGTCTGTGATCGAGGAGCCACATATTCCACCTGTACAGTTCTCCGCTTGTTGTCTTTGTTTGGCTTTGGGTATGACTCTGCCGCATCTTGATCGACATTTCCATGCTTCCTGCTGAGGTCTCCCACCGCTGCTGTTGGCTTCTGCGGCTTTGAAGGTTCTCGGACAGATGCAGATCTGGCAAGCAATGGTCCGTCTTGTGAGTCGTCTGCAGTGACGGTTGCAGCAGCGACGTCCGTAGCCGTGGTTGTGCTGCTCGTGATAAAACCGACAACGTGCGAGTATTCGCTTAACCAGCTATGTCGGGCTACCTCGAACAGGTCGGCACGTTTTCGGGGGTCGGGAACAAGGATTCGGCGAAGCAGATCCCGGGCATGAGGTGTGACATATTCGGGGAAAGTTAAAGGGGTCGAGACTATGTATTTGTAGAGTAAATTAATGTTATCACCTTCAGGATTTGCTGGATCATCATCAAAGGGTAGGTAGCCTGCGAGCATGGCATACTAAATGTTGTTAGTTAACTTTCCGCACAAACCAAAGGATGTACTCACCAAGATCACACCACAGCTCCAGACATCTACCTTGCGGCCAGTGTACAAAGAGTCACTGACCACAAGCTCTGGAGCTGCGTAACAGGGACTCCCACAGCTTGTCTGCATCAAGTCACCTCTTCGATGTCCACCTGGTAATGTTTTGTCAAGTTCCATCCTCTTCACGAAGTCCCTACTCGACAAGTTGTACTCGATCTCATCTCCTAATTCATCGTCGGGATCGAAGGTGTTGGCAAAGCCAAAGTCGGTGATGATGATGTTCCGGTTTTTATCCAGCAGCAAATTTTCCAGCTTCAGATCTCGGTGGACAATGCCTTTCTTGTGCAAATACCCAACACCAGAAACCAGTTGTGCAAATAGCCGTCGAGCAGCGGGGTCCTTCAAGTATCGGTGGTTGAGAATGTAGTCGAACAGCTCCCCTCCTGAAGCGTATTCCAGGACGATACCAATCTGCTTCTCTGTTTCCGCCATCTCGTGCAAACGAACAATATTCGGATGCGAAATCTCTCGGAGGATGGCAATCTCGCGGTAGATCTTTGCCAGTCTGGTGGGGTTTGTGCCAACGCTGTCGCGGCGGATGAGCTTGATAGCAACCTGGATATGTTAGCTAGAATCTTCTCGCCATTCCTCGCATATCATACCTGTACACCACCTTCTTGCTTCCACCCCATCTTAACTTTGCCAAACTCACCCTCTCCCAGCGTGTTGCCCAGATAATAGTCAGCGAACTTGGCGTTTTTTGAGGCCTTCGAGCTGGTATGATCCTGTCGACTTCGGCTACCTCGTCCGCTATCTTCAACACCTTCACTGCCGACAACACTCAAGCCGCCAGGTGTAGATTGTGCATTCGGTGATGAAGGAATCGCCTCCCTCATTCTCTCTTGCTCCCTCTCTATATCGACTTCCGGCTTGCTGATAATGACCCTATTTAAAACCTCGCTGGCTTCTCGTGATAATTCCGCTGGAGACTGTGCACCTGCCGCAGCAGCCATCGCCTGTCTCTGAACTGCAGAAGCTGATGCCGTTGCTCTCGACTCTCTGGGCTCTCTGCTGCCGCTCGGTCTGTGTGGTAGAACTTCAGGCGGTTGTTGTTGAGCTCTCCGTCTGGCTCGCGCAGCCGTTGCTGCTGGGTCTTCTCTATCTCTCTCTCTCTCTCTATCTGCCCCGTTTGTTTGTGTGTTACCATTGCTGCGCTGTCTCTCCGCCCTATCCTGCTGCCCATCGCCCGTGCTCGCTAGCCGTGGAGAACTCGATTGTTCAGCAGTGTATGCACTTCTCCTCGAGGATCGATCAGCTGCAGATGCTGCCGCGTGGGAGGCATTTCGGTTCGAGGACGTTCGGGGTGAGACAACCGGCGGGACACCACGCTGGTGATCACCTGGAGCCATGACTGGGTACCCGGACGGCGCGGCAGTCGTAACAGCGGGAGAGTTGGTGCTGCGGGCGTTCATCGGTGTCGGGGACGAGGTGCTGCCAGACGGTGAATAATACTGTGTTTGTTGGGGATTATTATTCGGGGTTGCGCCATTGCCGCTGGGTCTCCTGGATGGCCGACGTGTCGATGAAGGCGACGCGTTTGTCGGAGCTTGATTGTAGTAGGCGTCGGCTCGCGATTGTGAAGAGCTGCCGGTGTAGGGTCTGGATGAGGAGGTTGCCGCGACAGGAGAATGCGATCCCACCGAGGTTGGTTGATGCGGCGCTGTTTGCAGTGCAGCCGAAGACATCTCTCAGTCGATGCCGTGCACGGGGGGGAGGTGCAGTGATGTCTTTCTTCGATGGCTTGCACCGTTTTCGCTCACCCGAGATCCTGATTCTGCAACGGTGAGTCTGGCACGCCCAATACAGGCCAGGCCCGCTGCTTGTGATAGCGATTCGGTCGCCTCTGTCACCAATGGGGCCCTCCAGCTAGCATGGTGCGATGCTGCTGGCGATGCGATCTGGATGGGCGGGCGCGGGTTTGGGGTGTTCGTGGGCAAAGATGCGATTCTGGTGAATCTCCAAGTCGCGATGTTGGAAGACGCTCTGCGCACGAGGTTGAGGCCGGGCACGGTACGCGGATCCACGGGGGGCCTTGATCCCTCCCTTGGATAATCTCAATTGAAGGTTTCGCAGCTGCAGCGGCGATGACGAGCAGCGGCGGTCGCGCGTCGAAGGAGTGCCGGGAGGTGGGAGGTGGGAGGTGGGAGCTGGGGGTGGTGTTGATATGTTGATATGTGGTGTTGATCTGTGCCGTGGTCGTCGAAATCTTGCAGGTCGACTCGAGTGTGCGGAAGGATGGAGGTTCTGGAAGCAGGACTAGACTGCTGGACTGGGCTGGGACTGCAGCAGGACTGGGAGGGCCGGCCAGTCAGACGGGACCTCGACGATTCACCCAGGGCAGCGCGGAGGCTGATGCAGAGCAAAGGAGAAGCAGAGTTGAGAAGCGTGCTGGTGGATGGCTGTCTCTGGGCTGGCTGCTTGGTGCTGGTGGTGGTCGTGCTGCTGGTAATTTCCTTTGGGTTAGCGAGGTTTGAGAATAGGGGAACGCGGTGCCAGCCCGTGGAGGCCGAGGACCAGCGAATACCGCGTCGCTGCTCAGTTGGCGGACAGACACTGGTGAGAACTGACTGGAACGCCAATTGTCGTGATATCACGATGCTGGAGTCTTGATTGAGGAGCGTGCCTTGGAGCTGGATGAGGATGCTGACGGTGAAGAAGGTGAAGGCTTCCCGTTCTTGATTCAGGGGCAGACGGTCAAGCCCAGTGTTGATTTTGGTGATATCAGGTCAGATCACTTCTCACTTTCTCCGGAAATCGATTTTTCAATCGATTGACCAGACAATCAAGAATCAAGTCCTTCCGCAGCCGGGCTGTCTCGCAAAGAAAGGATTGGAGGAACTTTCTCATTCAGAAGTTCCGGAAAGGTCCCCCTTCTCGGGCACCGAAATCTAATATACTCCCTCACCACCGCTCTCACGCTATGCACTTCCCTCCCTCCCAACGTGACAACGTCCCATCGGTGACCTTGCCGTCTGGCATCTGCTCGTCCCATCATCCCATCGAACGCGACGTCGCTTCGAAGTTCGCACCAGCAGCGTGCGCCTAATCAACAAAGGCATAAACATTGTTTACTCGCATTGACGTGGCACTGGCCCATATCCCAGGCCCGGCACACCGTTCTGTGGGCGATTGGCTCAGGTGCCAGGAAGGACCTTGAAACACACCGCAAACTCTCCTCCACAACAACAACAACAACAACAACAACAACGACGACGTCGACTGAGGACGGATGAGTCTCCACACCATTTCCCTTTCCCTTTCGAAGATTCAAGCACCCTTAGCACCCCCTGCGAATTTCCTTTCCTCTCTAGGGCTCTTCCAATTTTAATATTCTACAGTAATATGTGCTCGGTGAAGACCGAACTGGAAAAAGAAAGCTGCCGTCAGGAGGTTCAATGCGGCATTGACACCGGAAATGAGGCGTTCGCCTCCATATGCAAGTCACTGCGCCGTCCAGCTGGCCAATGAGCGCGCCTACCGATGACCCAAATCGGCCAAAAAGTAATGATCAACCTGATCTCCCGAGGGGATCTGAATGTCACGTCTGGGAGAGCTGCTATTTTGGGAGGGCAGCGCATGGCAGCGCATGGTTTGATGTTGGGATGTGAATGTGGATGTGAATGTGAATGTGAAGATGGATTCTGATTTCCTTTCTTTTCCTCGAGCTCCCTCCCTCTCTCTCTCTAAACCCTCACAAATTGGGCCACCTCTCTGGAAGATAGAGTACTTCTCTCTTCCCACACACGAGCATCACATTCTCAATCCTCGCGGGCTTCCGAGGTCGTTTCCCTCCGCAGACCGGAGCGCATCCCCTTCAACCGCTCTCCACGGTCCGATACCGATATGTCGACATCGCGAATCCCCCAGCCTCCTCTCTCACTTTCTCCATGAGCACGATTTCACATGTTCTCGCCTCGTTTGCAGCCCGCCTCGTCTGATTCGCCCCATCAGCCAATCGCCCCATCTGCACCCTCCCGCCGCTAACCCCGATCCAGCTCCCCGCTCTTTGCCTCATTGCCGTCCGTACCTGAACCATTCCCTCTTGGTCCTAACACTCTAAACGCCTGCCTGGTTTCCTTCCTCGCCCTCCTGCTTCCACTCGACATGCGTGACAAGGGTCTCTCTCCACCCGCAAGCAAAAGGCTGCGAACGCCTGCCGTGCCACCCCATCCATCCATCCATCCATCCACAAAACCCCGGACTCGCATGGGAAAGTTTTGAAAGGTTGCCTGCCTGCCCATCCACCGCAAGCACGCTAGAACTAACTAGCCTTTGATTAAAAAAAATCGAGAAGAACCCCCCGGCTATTGTAGACCCCCAAGACAATTTTCCCATCAAGTCGAAACAAAAAACTTCTTTCTTCCCTTTTCTTCCATACTGTTTTCTTCTTCTTCTTTTTCGTTCCTTTCACCCCCTTCCCTTTCTACCCGCTTCTTCCGAGATGAGGCAGGCACGCCAAGCTTATGCTCTCTCTTGCTGTTGCTGACTGGCGATATCTGCGCGAAGGGAAGGAAGGGTGGGAAGCCGGAAACTGTCACCGCGTCACAGGACCAGGTGACTTTCGTTCCCATAACGCGTCAAGTGAAGCCAAGATTACCCCCCGTCTTCTTCCTCTCCTCCAAGCCGGGATACCGATGTCTGCCAAACGCTCTCGCAGCGCGGGCTGCACGAATGACCTGTCGTCACTTTTGTCCCTCGCTGAGCCCTTCCCTTTCGAACCGCTTTATGATTCTGGGGTATCTATCATCTAGCTATTTTTAAATAAATTACAGATGTGTTCAGAGTTTGATGGAGATGTCGTAGATATCCAACCCCACCGCCAGCCCCGTGACCACAACCGCATGCCCAATCAGTATCCCCATGGCCACCAGATCACTGACGTGCAGCGTCGGAACAGTCAAGTTTACCGCTCCTGTCAGCAGATTCGCAGCCAAGAAAACGAAAAGCCCGTTCCTGTTGAATGCTTCGAGAACCCGACTGGTTGACGCTTTATAGACCTCTTCTTCCTCCTTCGGCGACGATGGCGTACTCTTGTTGTACAAGGCCGGGAAGAAAAGCGTTTCGATGAGGCAAAATGCGAGGATTTGCGTTGAGTTGAAAGCTGCGATCCAGAGGAAGTACGGGAGATTTGCTAGTCGTCTAGAGACGCTCAAGGACAGCCCGTATTTATAGCTTGTTGAGAACACGAACAGAAGGATCCAGATTCCTGACCAGGCGGCGAGGGTGAGGAGGAGGCTCTTCCGTTGTGTGCGTGGAATGACGACCATGCCTGTTGATTGTCCGGCCAGAAAGACGGCTAGATAGCCGGAGAAGCTGAAGATTCCCTCGCGGTTTTGGGAGAGGAGGTTTGTTCGAGGAGCGGTAAGGATGAATGCTTTTAGAGAGGTGAACTCGAGTGCTGCTTGGTATGCTATGCCTAGGAGGATGGCGAGTCCGGCGTATGAGGGGACGTACTCGAACGCCGATTGGAAGAGTGCCAGAAACGGGGGCAAGAATCCGAGAGTAAAGAAGAAGTTCCAGTGGACGCCATATTCTGTGACGTGTTCTGCGTAATCCAATCCCTTCACGCTGTATAGTCTGATCAACCCGAGTACCAGTAATGGTAAGGAGTGCCGTATGGAGCGGTATAGTCGTGTGCTAAGAGATGTCGATTTGCCTGCCAGCTTCTCCTTCAATATTGGTCTTGCTGCGACCACTCCCGCTGAGAATACAAATGATCCAACCCCAACGTCCATTAGCGATGTGCCCCAGTTTTCGACCTTTGCGAACCTGCGAGGGAATATTTTGAAATCGACGGCGAGGATTGCTATGGATGTAATGACCATCATTGACCCTCTGTACGTCGTCAAGAACTGCTTCTTGGGCAGCGGGTTTGGCTCCACATCTTTCGTCTGTTTTGAGGGGGGCAATTTGGCCTTCTTCGGCGGGGCCTGCTTGGGGATGAAGTATACAAGTGCCGCGAGTGCGAGGAGGGAGGTATTTAGGAGGATCGGAGACTTCGCGTAGAGAGTCGTTGCGAGGAGAATGGCTGCGACGTTGAGGAGGAAGTCCACAGCAAATGCAAGAGGTGTATATGGTTTAAACAAAGACTGTCGCGACTGTAGTACCGACCAAAGAACAACTGCTGCCTTTCCAGAAGTTAGCACGTTCTGCAATGGAAAGGGGAGAGCTTACAGGAGCCACAACCGTCACATAGTTGATCTCCCCGATTTCTCCTCCAGTCAAGTTCGAGACGAAGTCTTCCTTGAGGGCTTTGTAGCTTGCGGCCATCGCTGCTTCAGCTGCCCTTGACATGATGCAAATTGATGTTGGGGGACGCCGTCCCTGCACCCCTCGAAGTTCGAGCTCGTGTTGCTTGAAGATGCCAGAAATCGCGAAGTTCGAAGCGGACTGGATGCCGCCTCACCCTGGTCGACTCGTGACTTCTCCATCTTCCTAGCTTTTGTCTTCTCTTCGCTCACAACTCACATCGCAAAGCTGCTTCATTAGGCCAGATCTCAGAATGTCCCAATCCCTTCGCGGCTTGTTTCGGGAGGATATCCTTGCTCCCGTCATTCGCCTCGGGGCATCCTGCACAGTGTGCTACTCTCGATCTCCTCAAAATCAAGAAAATGCAAGAACTTTAGGCAGGCACTAATCCACCTGCGAGCTGAGGAATGTCCTTTTCAAAGAGCAGTGTGGTTTCCACGTTTCAACGTCCTCCCACGCTGCGGGATGCCTTGGATCTGCTGCCACAGTTGCCAGCAATTGCTGTCGATCGAGAATCTGAGGTCGTCAACTCCCGCTCGTTGACACTCGACCTTCGTCTCATGAGCATTCTGATTGTCGTATTCCCATCGAATTAGCTGGAGCTACTCTGCGAAGAAGCCAGCTGTCCATCTATTATACGTTGTTGACCCCAAGATGCAATTCTGCCCCCCTCAATTCCATCTCATGACTCAGAGCTCAGATGATCAGACATGACCGTTGAAGTCTCAGTGGCCAAGAAGCAATAAGTGCGACTTTCTCGTGTTGCCGCAAGCAGTCTTTATCTTCTGCGGATTCCTGAGTCGTATGTAAGGAATGTCTCAAACCTTCCGACACATCTTTTCTTTGTCTGCTTTTTGAAAATACGCCAAGTCAGTTGCTACCAACCGCCGCGAAGAATGCGTGTCTCAACCTTTTCAAGTATATCAAAGCCTCTCACCTCGGCCGATGTCCATTACCAAAACACTCATCCTTTTGATCAGAGTTGCTCGAATTTTCTTTCGTGTTTTTAAGCTGCCTCAGGGCCAAGTACAGGAAGTCCTCATCGAGAGCAGAAGCAGAGACCGAGTTGCATGAAAATTCTCAATTGGTTTATAGCGAATGTTTTCTGAGGGCGGAGTTGACAACATATCTCAGATCTCCCTATACATGAGATTCTCGAAGTCAGACGCGTACCCAGAATCCACTTTCCACATTACGCGACCTCCGATCACGCTTTCCTCGTATCTGCAGCCATGATTGCGGCCTCACCTCCTCCCCGACGACATCATACAGATATTCCGCCACTAGAAACTCGTCCCGATACTCCAGTGAACCGGACACGAAGAAAGTCGACCCAGGGTCAAGGGTCACTACCCACAAAACCAACTCCTCCATTGCCTAGCCCGAGTATCATAACGGCACGTGCCTATTTCTTCGAATTGGCGTCACCAATCGGGCCGGAGGAAAAAAAACGAAACCAGGAGGCGCAGAAGCTTAATTCAAGGCCATCCATTGCCAAGGAGACATTCAATTCTGCCTACGACTGGAAATCTGGTGTCTCAATTAGAGAATTTCAAATTTACGCCTGCTGGAAATGATCTTCAAGCAGTGTCAGAGGGAGAGGAAACCCAAAGGAAGATCAAGACCGAAGATGATGATTTGTGTATGAACGCGACCACAGAAAGCACGCCAGTTCAACAAATACGAAAATCGAGTCTCATATGCGGAACACCTCAAGAAGTGCTCCGTCAAGTCCCGTTTCAGTACACTCACGATCACTTGCGAGACTGGGGACATGCATATCTAGGGAATTCGGAGACGGCAGATGCATTCGTCCACGCAATGAGCTTACGGCGACCCAGTCTTGAGGCCAAGGATGAATTTCAAGTCTGGTCAGCAGATGTAGTCACCATCCGAGCCAGAGTTCTGCCAAAAGCAAAAGAGCGAAAGCCCTTCTTAATTCAAAGACAATTCAATATCGATGAACTACGCTCACGAATACCCAAACCACAAGTTATTCGAGATTTGGAGGCAGACAACACGCCTTCTCAACCAAGGCGGTCAAGCCGAATACGGAGATCCTCAGCCTGGCAAGCTGTAGCGCACCAAAAGAAAGCATCAGGGAACTGCAAGACCCTTATAATAGAGCGGCGTGCTCCCCTAGGAATCGGGACTCTTCCTATTCGTAAGTCGCTATGACTTTCCAGCCAATGTACTCGACTAACAAATACAGACATCGAATATGCACTGCACTACGTCCCCGTCCTCGCGGCCCTGATGCTCTCAGGTCACGTTCGAAAAGGGGACACCATTGACCTCCCCATCCCGCACCCTGAATCCTGGAAGGAAACTGTGACCTACATCTACACGGGTTGCGAAATTCCTTCCGCTGCGGTCAGGAAAAACATTTCGTACCTTGCTGGGCATGGTGACTAAACGCCACGCAAAGTCAAGAAAACGGAAATATGGTTGCGGCTGCATGAGCACATTACGGGAAAACGGGGGACGACGGATTTGATTTCGTGCATCTGCATGCGGCTTTGAGGTCATGGTTCATGGGTCGAGAAGGCCCCTCTGGTTCATGGGTTGTGGTTCGGGGAGCGAGATTCGGAAGGTCCGCTTCGGTATTTGTGCATGCGTGCGTCACAGACCGGCACGGTATTGGGGTTCAAGAAGTGGCGTGGGGAACGCGGGATGAGTTTTCTATTTGGAGCGCTTTGCAGACTTGGGAGCCTTTGACTACGTACCGGCACTGCTTGAAAAAGGGTTTTATGCAGGAAGCTGGACTGATCTTTGCCCAATCTAGAGCCTGAGCCCTAAACACACTTGATTTTGAATGTCACTCTGCCATTCCATTTGCCAGAGAAGTCTGAAACCCTGATTTCAACTGGAAAATGAAAATCGAGGGTTGGTGACGAGCATCTTCCCTGCGCGGGTCGCATCCAATCGGCCCCCAAACGTGGTACAGAGGGTAAAGAAGCTTGACTTAACTTAACTTGCAGCATGCACACTGTCGCTCCGCCATACAAAAATCAGCACCGTGGCCTTTTTCCTTCTTCTAAAAACAAATATCTCCAGAAGGTACAAGATGCTGACCGCCAATATGTGTGCAACCAACCCGCCGTTTTTTTATTCCCTGCATGGCGAACGGACGGATGACGGTCTCCATCCAGATCCTCGAGGAAATGGGGGTTGGGTTGGGGTGTGGGGGGAGCGGGATCGGCGGGGGGACGGGGGACGGGGCGGCATGTCATGCATACGCTTTGCACGGCCCTTCCCAACGGTCCATGGGTGCGTCTCTTCAGCGCCTGCTTGTGTAACGGGCACGGCGGCTGTGTGAAACCGGGTCTCGTTTGTGGCCTCGAAGCACCGCGCCAGCTAGTGCTCGCCTTAATAAGAAAGGAAGAGGTGACGAGGGGGAGAAGCGAAACGAAAGTGTGGCCGAGCTGTGCCGGAGGCGTGGCTGTTCTGGAGAACGATGTGACCGCCGATTCGACGCCAGAGGACGGAGGGCTTCCCGTGCGATGTTGCTGGCCACACGAACGGACCGATGAAGTCAAAAAAACCCCCATTGGGGGCTGATTCGAGGAGAGGGTTTTTGCACAGAGGTGGGAATGGATATCGCAGGGTGAGTGCATGTCTTGTGCGTTTCAACCGCATGGAAAGTGAAACCCTGTTGCGAACATGATTTTCTCATTATTCATAGAAATGAGGAATCTTTGTGACTGACCAAGTGCTTGGTGAGCGTGATGAGACATGAGTGTCGACGGGTTTTAATGGTGGGATGTGTTTCAGCTGTGGGTTGGGGGCTTAAGCCGCTGATGAAGTCCGACTGTCCGAGGAGATTACCCCGCAATGGCCAAAGCGCTGGAGCGGGTATCTCGCTATCTTGAAAATACGAAGTACAAACGATTGTACCACTTGTTGTCTCTTTGTACAGAGTACGTTGTTACCTCCGTTCAAGTTGGATCGGCAAGAGAAGTGAAGGCAATTTGATACAGTTTAGATAGAGAATAATTTAAGGTGCCAACCTTCAATTGACAAACCATGATGTGCGGGGCCCGGCTCTGATCTCTCTTCGATTAGCTCTGCAGCTGTCGAAAGAAGTAGCAGCTTCATCACCGTGCTCCTTAAGTTTCGAAATCTCGATCTTAGTCCGGCACCTAGTAACTTCAGCAGGCCTTGGCTGGAAGCTAGGGCGCAAGTAAATTCAAATAAACGGACCCAAATGCACGGCCAGCCGTCCTCGGCGTCTGCAGCTGGCCAAGTTTATACTTCCTTCAGTGCAGCCACAAGAATCCAAGAATCCAGCTCGCTGCGTGCAGATTTCTCTGAATGAAGGGAGTGGTAGTGTGGAACAGTAACCCACCTTTCCAAACCTCACGTCTTGATTCTCACTCCTCACACACGCCTCTCAAATCGAGGAACATGCGTTGCATGCACGACCGACTCATGTACAGCGCTCGATCGGAGGGACCTGCATAGGTGGGATCAAGTTTCGACTCCTTTCACGATTCGATTCGTCTCTCGTCATCAACATCCCACCTTTTCCCCAAAAACGCCAAGATTAGATGCACCAGCGGTGTCTAGCACGTGTTGAGGACACCCTCTTCGTGCCCAAGCCCCTCACAGCAAGCGAAAGCACACCCTCACTCACTCTAAGCGCGAGCGAGAAGGGGGTGAGTAGACCAAGAAAAGATCTATCGCCTCTACTTTCCCGGTCGGACTCCAACTCACATGCACTTAATCCGAGTCGGGTCTGGACTTGCAACCCACATCGAGCATTTCTATCAATTGTCAACTTCCTATCTCGTATCAGGGAGGCAAAAATATCCGACGCACGCAACGCACGCACACACACACACACACACACACACACCAGGTAGGTCATTGAGACTTAGTTATTTGAAAAGACATGTGAAAACTTTCAGTAGAATGAGCAAAATCTGCAATCGACTGCCCACCGATCTTCAACACGAGATTAAACGCTATTGCTCTAGATTTATCCAGAGCACACACGTAACTTACACAATTATCATTTTGATTTGAATTTGAAACTTAGAGTTTCGGCAGTCCGAAGACGACAGCATGTATCCGAGAGCGAGCCGAGGGAGTGAGATGTTCCCTCCAGAAACGGACTCTTCATCACGAAGAAACACGCATTTATCCGTGCCGATACGGCTCGCTCCTCACCTTCCTCTGCTCTCCTTGCCGGAGCAGACATGAGTACATTATCCAGAATTTAACTTTTCCTCTGTGCTTGCTGCAAGAGAGAAGGCAGGACGTCGCCCCGTACCGGGTACCTCTCTCCTCGACACCCTCCCGCTTGAATGCTTAACCGGAGAAACATGTCGGGCCAGGTTGGCCAACCACCCGGCTATTCTCGCTTTTCGAAACCACACCAGACTCAAACTGCATCGGGAAAACGGTCTTCTCACGCCTTCTCTCTCTCCTTCTCTTCTAACCTCACCTCATCCCTCATCCCCTCCTTAAACTTCGAGAAATCTGACACTTTTTCCCATACCTGAAACGGGAAAGGCCGGGAAATGACAGAACAGAACGTATGTAACCTCCCCCTCCTCCTCCGATCGGAACCCCCCCGGCCGCCCCTAACTGACCCCCCGTATTCCCGGCCCGCTGATGAGAGGGTGGCTTGAGCCAATGCTGGCAGACAGAAGCCCTGACGTGCATGCTGTACGTGCAGCACCAGCGCAGATGCAGCAGCGTACATGATGCAGCATGCACACGCAGCAGCGGCCTGCATTACGTTTGCGTTAGCGGGTGTGGAGGCGCAGGGATGCCTGGGCTTTCTGAGAGAGCAGTGACGTTGCTTGAGCTTGCAATTTTAAATCTTTTTTTTTTTTTTTTTTTTGGCTTCTGGATTCCGAATCGCCGATTGCTCGTTGGGAAGAACGAGGGTGGGTTTAATTCTAAAGGTTGTCAAGGTGAGTAAAGAAGAGGGGTTTGGGTGTGCACGGTAGCAGAGGGAGGGGAAGAGGTGTTTTGGATCAAGAAATTAAATTTTCTCTCTCTCCAAAGGGATCTCATTTATCGACGATTTCTCTATCCGGATGCAATCTCTCATCTATCAACGGTTCGCATGACCTCGGTCCTTACGGACCTCAATCCACCAATTTTGTGTAGAGAATTTGAAAAATATTAGGAAAAAAGAAAAAAGAACTTTTGCTCCATCTCAACCACAAGTTTTTGTTCGGTGCCCAGTGACCAGTCCAGGGCCCATAGAATGAGAAACAAGGAAATTTTCGCCCCAACACAGAAAGCAGAATTTTGTGCCGGTGCTGTGGCCCCCTACTGATGTTTCCCTTCTTTCCAGGGAAACGTGTTCGATTTGCCGCAATGCTCAGGCCCCGGCCAGGTCGCAAAGCGCGAGAGAAAAACCAAGGACGCCAGAAAATGTAGCTGTCCGTTTCAGTTCGCCGTTAGCCGTCCTCAAAGGGAACAGGCACAGGCGTTTGCAAAATCTGGCATATCTGGCAAGCAAAAGCCTAAAAGCTCAATAAAAACAGAAAAAGTTTCGTCTCGTCCGTGAATCGTAAAAGTCGTCACCAGAAAGCAAGATGAGAAAAGGCGTAACATGCTGAGGAAAGGTCCCTTGGAGTTATGCTGCACTAGCGTCCAAAGGGTCCTTTTATTAATCCGAAGCCGAACTAGAATCTGAATCGTCGTTGGAATCGTTAGTGTCGTAAGACAAGCTGATGGATACTGCGTCTAAGTCGCTCTCAGATCGGTAGTCTGAAGCGATTGAGGGAGCCGTGGTTGGCTTCTCCGTGGAAGGGATATAGCTCTTGTCGTCCTTGTAGCGGACGAGGACGGGGTGATTGCCCGGTGGGAGGGTAATGCTTTCGCTGCGACGTGCCCGGGGTGTCATACGCTGGCTGTCGTTGGTGTCACCGTCTGCGCGGCTGCCCCAGGATGTCTGTGATACGTTAGAGGGGGTATTCAGGGATGAGCACGTGACATACCATGCGAAGGGTCGCCAATGCCCATAGCTTGATAAAACCGTGGAAATATCCGAAAAGGATGGAAAGCGGCAGAAACGCGATATCAGTGGGTTCGCGGACGAAGAGACCCACTAGCTTGATGACTTTGGTCCAGAACATGAAGGCGAGTTGAGCGTAGAGGCAGTAGAATTGGCCGTTGTTGGGCAGGTCTCTGAAAGCTCGGAAGGTCAAGATGAGGATGAGAGGATCAAAGAGAACCGAGAGGGAGGTGAAGGTGGCGATGTGGAGGGCGTATGTGCACCAAGGTTGTTGGCTAAGAAACTTATTAGCAAAATCCAACATCGTGGCTGGGTCACTGACCGAATGACATATCCTTCTGTGACAAGACTTGTGTAATTGCTCCGCCAGTTGCTGCGCGCCCAGCGAGAGCATTGATACAAGAATTTCATGTTGTTCTCAAGGGTTGTCTCTATTTCGCATTCCCGGTTGTACTGGATCCATGTCTTCCACTGCTTCGAGACCAACCAGCGAGTAACAAAGTTGTCATCATCGGCATTGAGCGTATACGGACCCCAACGCTCAGTCTTGAAGCCCTCCAAGAACAATGAGCTTTGCAGAATCTCCGAGCGGAAGGCGCAGGTGCGGCCAGACATGCAGGACGTTCCACCATCGATGCCGTGAGTAGCCGAGATCTCAAAGTTGCGTCGCTCGATGTACGCAGCACCCAACCAGTTGTAGTTTCTGGCCATAAGTGGTCCTGAACGGACTCTCTTGACTCGTTGGTTTGGACCTACACCACCAATTCTCTCATTTTCGAAGGGAGCCAGAAGCCAAGGCAGAATTGTGTTGGGCCACGTGACATCGTCATCCGCCATAATGATGATGGACGTCTTGACCTCGGGAATAGCCTCGCAGACCTGTATCCGCTTATTCGCAATCGGTGTTGAGAAAACTCGAATGTTCGAAGCCTCGAGAGTTTTTGTGAACTTGACAAGTTTACAAAATTTGTCGGACGTGGTCACCAGGAGCAGTTCACAGGGGTGGCATGCGAGGATGCTTTGCAATGAATCCCTCAACTCCTCGAAGTTATTATGAATCGTAGGGATGATTACCGTCACATCTTTGGCTGTGTAGTTGGGATTCGCAGGAATTGGGACAGATTTGTAGAACCAATGGCTCCAGAAGTGAACGATTGTACGGACGTATCGATGGAGCCTGCATATTCTGTCAGCGTGGTATTTTGATATCATGGATGAAACATGGAAATTTTTAGGAGCACAGCTTCCTCGTATTAGAATCCAGAACTGTAAAAAAATTTCACCTACCAAAGGAATACCCAAATGGCCTGGTAGAACCGCGTACTTTCAGGGAGAAACCACCAGGACGACATGGTGGTCGGGGAACCTGGCAAGACGACCAGGCGGCGCGGAGATGATCAGAGGTCCAACTGCAGGATGCTGTACTGCAATGTTTGATTCCTTGAGGTGATTGCAGTGTGCAGGATGAATTGCCACTATGGGATGATTTCGAGAGGCGAGAAGTAGGTGGTCATGTGTCAGCTTCTCCACCAGTGAATTTGATGGGCCCAAAAGTGACTTTTATATCCTGGCCGGCAAAACCATGCGGTAGGTCGGAAACAGAAATGGAGTCGAAGGAGGCTGAATGGCAGCGATTTCAAGAAGATCTGTCGGGAGGTGTAGATCCCCGTCCGTAAGACAAGGCGTGAACAGCGTGTGGCTAGCTGTGTGGAAGGAAGGGGAGGGTGGCAGTAGCTGTTCTGGGTGAGATGATGCTTCCTCTGGGGAAATTTTGTAGTCCTGGGATTTTCCTGCACCAGTCGATTTTTGGTTTTTCGGGTTGGAAGGAAAGAGCAAATTAGAATATTCACTGGAGCCAGCCGTGAAAACCCAAGCCCGATTCTCTAATGCAATGCAACGCCGTGCCAGACCAAAAAAGTCGAAGTTGGTGTGCTGATTTGAGTATGCTGGTTTCGAGGTGCGGACCAACGTGCAAGTAAGTAAGTGATGATACTGACTGACGATGCCCGGGGGAAGTCGTATTATCAAGAACAACGAAGGACTGAGATAAAAGATCAATCACAAAAAGACCGTCATTCGCAAGTGCTGAGGTCAGTTGATAAATACACAGTACCAGGTGCCCTTCATATACACCATGCACGAGTGTCGCCGATATGTCATGCTGTTATGCTCTCCGCCGGGTCCATGGAGGGACTATATAGCTTAGCCATGAAATGGGGCGGCAAGCAGAGAGCAGGCCATGAGCCAGCAGCAGCGTCTAAGTAGCTGCGGACGCGAACCCGATCAGTCATTTTTTTTTTTAGGAACCGCGTCGTCAGACGTTAGCAGCGTACGGGAGAATGTGGACTGGGAGTGCGAGGTGTTGTCAGGGATCGAGATGGGCGAGTGGATCACCTTGGAGACAACAGGCGCTGTCTGGGCTGGGGAAGCCGTGGAGCGCGCGAGAGGACTAGGTACGACCGTCGAGGGAGATGAAGTCGAAGAAATACGCTTGCCGGCACGCCACATTCCCTCGAATTGTGGCCTCTTCCATGCTGCTCCCGGGTTTTAAGGACGGGCGGGCATTGCAGCCAGTTGACGCAGGAGAAGTACTGCAACCGCGCAGCAGGCCAGGTCGCTTCGCCTCGACGAGGACCACCAGGACCCTGACAGCACGAGTCGAGCCCCTTCTCACCACTTAGCAAGGCGGCAGATGACAGCGATCCGGCCTGGCTGCTGAGACAGCCTGAATAGCCTCGACGGCAAGCCCTCACAAACCATGCAAACGCCCATGTCACTAGCCTAGGAGGTGCTGGACAGCAGTGGACGGTGCTTGGGAAGGGGGCAGGCCGCTTCGACGAGTTCGAATAGAGGCCGCTGCACTGCGCCGGATTTGTACATGTGAAAGAGACGCCTGGCACGCCTTTTTCAACATCGGCCGGAGCTCCACGCCTCCACCATCGACCACTGAGCAGCTAGCACACTCTGGGTTCGAGGCGCCTCGCTTGTGGATGCAGGCTCGATGCCATGCAGCTGCCAGAGAACGGAGCCCGCTGGTGATGGTGCTGGCCAGGGTTCAGCGGGCCAGGGCCTCGATGGGGGGAGGGGGGGGAGAGGGGGAGCGAAGTGAGGGGCACGATGGAGCTTGATGGTGGTGGTGGTGGTGCTGGTGGAGGAGGTGGTGGTGGTGGTGGTTGCAGACAAGCCAAGCGGTTCAAGTTTGTCCGGACCCAGCGCGAGCAGCCAGCGCGCTTATTTTCACGGCTCACTCTCCAGCATGGCCTCACGGTTCACAGCATCACACGAGCACGCGGCCGTCATCCACGGCTCCAGACGGCAGCATCTGGCAGTGCCGTACCGTACCCGTACCGGGGAGGGGTGCTGAGCTATAACCCCCCCCTCTCCTCGTGGGGTTGAAACAATAGTGGTTCGCCAGGTTCGTTCTTTTGGCAGCACCAGACTCGCTCGTCCACCCGGCGTATGTATGGCGTTTCTCGCCGTTCGTCAGCCAGCACCAGGGTTATGCGAGCAGCATGTAACTGCGAATCTGCGAGTTGCAAGGTACTGAGGAATGGCAGACATGGTTCAGTTGTCAGTTGTCATTACGGATCAGAATTGTTCCTGGAATTTTAATCCTGTCACAGCCATTACCTCAAGAAAGGCTATCCTGTCCTGAGCTTCGCGCTGACAATTCGAGAAGCGATGTTCACGCTGCAGCCGCCTGGAAATGAAATCTCATTCCCGTCGAGAGTCAGATTGGTCTAAGATCTGGTCCAGGGTTGGGTGGAGGAAGAACCGCAATGAGACACAGACAATCGACTGGGCGGGGTTCGCGGCGGACTAGAGACCTCTGAGTAAGAGGGCGGGCGAAGCCCGGTCACTAACCTTCTTGCTGTGGAGAACATCGAAACTTTGTTCGATGTGGAACTTTCTGTGGCTCGAAGCACGCGCCGAAGATCAACAGGCAAATCTTTATTCCATGCGAGAGCCAAGGTCAAGCATCTTTGTCTGGTGGATGCAGCTGCAGCGGCAACGGCCGCCGGCCGTTTCGCCCTGGGTGCCAGTACCCCCGATCTGGTACGGAAGCACGACGTTTCTCCCCATATTGCGTTCGACGGGGAGGGAACGTGGATCATGTATTGGGTACATGAGCTCCCCTCGAAATGAAGATGAGGTACATGCAATCTCGAGCTCGATCCCGGAAGGCGAGGCGTTTGGCCTTCAAGCCTGGAATGGCCATGGCTCGGCGGGACGGTGGCAGTGGACACTCTGTGGCGTGTGCTTATCTACAATGGGGCCAAGATGCCTCTGTAGCTCCTTGTGGATTTGCGTGCCCTGTCCTGCCCTCGTCCTGCTGAAGCTCCACGGATTCGCCATTATCAGCAAAGGAACAGCCAGGACAAGCACGCATGTTGTACATCGAGTCGATGTCAGTTCAAAGGAATCAAAAGGCAGCACGCAATGCTGATCGCAATAGCATCAGCTGTTCTAGTCTTTTCCCAATCTAACAGCCTTTCAGAACGGGGACCCCTCACGGGAAAAGGATTACAAGAATCAGGCACGACGAGTAATGTACACCTTGGATGTCTAAAGTGGAGCAGCAAAGCCTCAATCACATGTCTGCATTCCCAACCCTTTCAACTGACTTCGCACCTCACTTTTATCCTCTAATAGATAATTTCTAAAGGACTTCCCTCGGCGGCAGCAGCCGCTCCTGTGCCCTCTCGCAGATTCTCTTTCGTCCACCTGCCCCTAACATTCGTGAAATTATGGGCTCATTTCGTCTTGAAATTTCGACAATAGCCTCAAAGTGGAGTGCAGATCTGCACTATTCAGCGAGTGGGGGGGACGCCTCTTCGGCAGCATCGATAAAGGAACGGATGCACGGCTGTATGCAAGTGATCGATTCGGGTGAGTGAGCGATCTAAATTCTGACTGCACTCAAAAAAAAAAGTACCTCCACCACCAAACCAAGCCCGACGAGACATGGCCCATTCAGGGGATGCAATTGAGTGCAAGTGCAAGTATTTCTAGTTCACTGAGTGGATATTTAACAGCGGGTCTCGACTGATTGTTTAGTTGGTTATTATCAGGTACAGCAAATATACGTCGAATGCTGACGAGCTCTTATCTGGCGCTGCTGGCAGTGCCATATGAGGAAGGTAGGAAGACTTCAACACTTCAAGATGAACGAAACGCTCTTGTCTGGTGCAAGGTAGAAGCTAAATGGTCCCGAGAACTCGAGACGTGGCGGAGCTCGACGTATAGGAAAGACGTGCCCTGGTTCCCCGAGCCAGACCCTGAAGAATGACGTTCCAGATGCAGTCGTGCTTCATCTGCAACAAAACGACTCCTAAGTTTCTTCATTCGCTGCACGAAACGACACACCGTAATTTTGCTGCTGTACCAAGACGAAATGGGATGGCGAGGGTTTGCACGATTGGGCTGCAACCGGCTAAAGAAAAGCTGAAGAAATATGCGGCTCTACAGATTCATCTTTATGTGTGCTGCGTTGGCAGTTGGTGTTGTGCTGTTCAGGCAGAGCGGAAGGGAGGATCCATGAGTTATCCGGGATCGGGTGATGTTCCAGCAACAACGTTCATCGCTCGAGCCAGCATTTGAAGGGAGGTACTTGGGAACATATTATCTGGCATCGCGGATTCAAGTGATGTATTCTAATTCTTGCACTTGCACTTGCTCTTGCTACCAAAATAACGCAACTGCATCCGTCATGTACGATGAAAATCTCGCTGCTTCATACATATAAGGAAGCGCTCACGCGAGCGGGGATAGTTTTTACGTCACAGAGCGGCCGTCAATTGTGTGCATGTGCGGTGTCGCTCCTCGCCCGCAAAGCGGAGAGTACGGAGGTACACAAAAGATGGGAGATATTTCCCCATGGTTGCTGAGACGAAGAAAGGCATGGCCGACGTTCCTCGGAGTGGCATTGGCACCCAACCCGAGCAAGCCCTTGAAGCACAGACAGGCAGATCCAGATCTCTGTTGTGCCCCCACGATAGATGCCCCGCCGGGTTGCTGATCATGAACCCTTTCTGCTCAGTGCACAAGGCCAGCCAGGCCAGCCAGGACAGCCAGGACAGCCTCCCAGCAACACCAAATGCCGGCCGTTGCAATGGAGCAGGCCAACCACAGGGAGCGGTTCTGAGGACGCCCTCCTCGCGACCTATAATAATAAGGAGGGCTGTAACAAATCGTTGCGACCACTGGCCACCTACTATATTCTTCCTGTGCTCTTGCTCCTCCGCCGTTCTCTTCTCCCCCTCGCCTCCCCCTCTCCCTCTTTCTCCCTTTCTCCCTTTCTTCCTCTCTCCCTCTCTCCCTCCCTCCCTCCCTCCTTCCCTCTGTCCCTCCCTCACTCCGTCCCTCACATCTGCACACCTCCTCTCTTGCAAACAGCGCACCCTCTGCGGTCCGCGCATTTGAAACGGTTTGGTGATGATGACCCATGAGGACTCTCCCGGACTTCCCGAATGCGCCAATGAGAGGGCAGGATGGCGATGAGGGGTCGGCTCGCTCGGCCAATCTTCCCTCCAGACCTTGTGGACTGGTGGGGGCGGCGGACGATTGGAGCCCCAGGCGTTCTGAGGCTGATGCTTGTTGACTGAGAGTCGGCTGTCCCGACCTCACCACGACCAACTTCACCACAACCACGCCTCACTCATCCTTTGCTCCCTCTCCTCTCCAACCACCTCGCCGTCGAGGCAACGACGACGTGCCTCTCAACACCATCAATTCCATCGCGACCTCTGCATAGCACGCACCGGCTGCACGAAGGTATGCGAAGTATATGAGTCGCAGCGACTGGACCTGTGACGGGGCTGCGTGGAGGCTGCAGCAGTTGTTGTTGTTGTTGCTGTTGCTACTGCCGCGTTGCGCGCGCAAACATGGCCAGCTACCAAGGTCCGACGACCAGCAAGTCGCGGACCAAGGTCAAACCCATCCTGAGGAAGTTGACGCAGAGCGAGAAGAACTCCCTCGACCTCGACCGGCCAGCGGCGGAGCAGGATGGCCTGGGCATCTACGACTATGGGACCGGGTCCCGGTCTTCGCACGACATCAATCTCAGCACCGCCATGGGAATGGGGCGGAGAGGATACCACAATCGCAGCACCAGCGGGACGTCGCAATTCTCGACCGCAACGACAGGCAGCGGGCATCGAACTGGGAGTTTCGTACACCCGTTCCAGCAAACACCGCGGCCGTACACGCCCCCGCTCGCAGCCTCGTCATACCAGAATTCACTGCGCGAAAGCGAGCACTCGCACTCGAACTCCCCCGTCCTGACTGAGGATGACGACCCCACCAACGCCCTCCAAAACTTCCGCTCTACCTCGAACCTCTCGAACCACCGCAACCCTTCATTGACCGGCGGATCAACTACGCCTGTCGTCGCGCCGCCGCTGCGTATCCCCACCAAGCAACCCTCATCCTCCCGCCTTGCTCTCGCGACGTCACACACAAGTCTTCACAACAACCAAGACCTCTCCTCTCCCACCGACACGCCCGCCATGTCCCCCTCGTCCGCGATCCGCACCAGCATGGACAAAGGCTTCCGGATCCGCTCGCGCAGCGAAGTCGACTCGCGCTCGCGCTCAGAGACCATCCAAGAGGCGCGCCGCAAGTTCCAGGAGAAGGAGCTCGCGAAGGAGGAGAAGGCCGCGCGGGAGGAGATCAAGGCGTTGGAGAAGCGGAACCAGAAGGAAGCAAGACAGATCGAGAGGGGACATAGGCGCAGCAGCGCAAGTGATGCTACCCGGAGCAAGAGAAGCAAGAGTGATCTTACTATGACGGAGAAGGGGGAGAGCCTGGTGGGCAGAGAGTATGATAGTGTGACGGTGCAGACGCCACCGGTATTCACTGATGGGTTTGCGGGTGGGGAGGGCGTGCAGAGACGCGAGGGTGCCCTGAAGGAGACAAAGAAGAAGACGCATAGTGCGTGGACTAAGTTGATGATGTGGTTGAGGACGAGATTCATTCGCATGGGCAAGAAGAGAGATCGATCTTGAGCTGGGAGCTGCACGAATACGAACCTGCGAGCACCTGAGCAGCAAGCATGAACGTACGCGTCTCTGAGCTTTCGATCTGTCACTCCACAAGCATGGAGCACAGTACAGCATCTAGACCTGGCGGTGGCGGACTTCTCAACATTTCGTCACTTTTCTTGGAGCAATGACAGATTTCCTTTCTTTGACAATACCCCTCTTTTACGAACACGCACACGACATTCACGAACTCTACACGCCCTGGTACATTCACGAACAACATTGAAGCATGCTACCTGGCAGTATGAATCTCACATTGGCGTTCTCGGACTTGCTTTCTTTCTATGCAGAGTGGAGATCTTCAGGCTGGTGGCTTGGATTCACTGCATTACAGCACAATGGGCTATACATCAGCGTGGCGTTGCGGACTTTTGCTTTAACTTTGACATTCCACTTTCTGTGTGGCTTCCGCTGGTATACAGCACACATCATACATATGGGTGGCAGAAACCCCACGACGATTGCACGTGGAGGAAGGGGGTTTGATATGGGGCGGTACCACAGTGGGAGGAGGAGTCCTTTTTATGCAGAGACAGATGGGGGCCGTATATCGTGTTGCTTTCCTTTTTCAGGGGGCTTAGGATCCCGACATCAGGCGTTAACTGGAACTGGACCTATACAGGCTGGGTGGTAGAAAAATGGAGAGAATCACATGGATGCATGATTTCTGGGCTTCTTGTGATATTCGGTGCTTTCCCAATTCCATCTCATACATATTCAATTCAGAATGGGACTCTTTTCAAGAAGCCGATTCCCGTCTAAATACGTGTGAATGACGCGTCTGGTCATTCATTGCTTGCTAGATCTCATTCGTCTTTCTAAGCATCTCAGCTGTCTGTGTGATTCGAATTTTGGATGTGGTATTCATGTATCCATCCAAGTGTTCACATATCCAAATCCCCTTTCCTTGATCATGAAGCTTTTACTCCCTTTCTTCCCCTATCTGCAGATCATTCGCAGTATCAAGTAAACAAAGCAGAGTTTCTACCAAGGCAGCACCACAACAGCAGCAGCCTTTCTTTCCAGCAGGAAAAGATCGCAACACACATATCAAAGCATATAATGTTCCCCGGAGCCAGCCCCCCCTCTCTTCCTTGCTTCACTTCACTGCCCTCTTTCTCTACAAACTTCCTCCCAACCCTCCCAGGTTCTAACGAGAAAGAAGTGTGCCATCTCGATAACTCGAATACAGTGCTCGTCTACAACATCGCTGCAGATCGGTTGTTTTTCTACACACAAACGGAACTGGTAAGTCTTTCTTCCTACCACCCTGCTCTCCTAACCCTTTCCCCTCCCCTCTCCCAAACCGAAAATGTCTATGCAAGACTAACGCAAGCACAGGACCTAATCCGCCTCTCCAAACGCGTCTATCCTATCCTCGTCCCCAAGTTCAGCAAGAAGGTTGACATTTGGCTTCCCGCAGAGCTTGAGGATGAGGATTTGCGGGATGCAGGTGGAGATGGTGGCAGAGCATCGATGGAGAGCGGAGACTGGGTGTACGTCCGCGAGCATCCCGGCGACGAGTGGATTGGGAGGGATGCCGGGGAGGCGCGGTGCAGGACGAGCCAAGGCGGCGTCAGGGAGTGGTGGCGCGGACGTATCTTGCTGCCGAGTCAGATTAGATTCGAGCGTTTGATGGGGAGGTGGGCGGAGGTGCTTGTTGTTGAGGAATGATTCTTTCTACCCGCTGGTTTCACTTTTGCGTTGAGCTTGAAAGGTAAGAGTCATATCGTCCATATACCGCTAGATGGGAATAAACTATGCATTGTTCATTCAACAGTGGTCTCGAACGGGGTATCATCTATCCTATCCTTCTCTCCCTTCGTCGGTTACACTTCTCTATTACTCCAGAACCAAGCTCTCCCCATTCCCGACCTCCACGAACCTAACCTCCTCCCTCCCCTTCCCGCCCTCAGCTTCCCCCTTCAAAGCATCCTCAATGCTAACCCCCACCCTACGCAAAAACCACCCCACGACCCCGCCTCCCCTCTTATTCTCATCATGTGTGCCCACCCAGTACTTCACCCCCAGCATTCTCACAACCTTGAGTCCATTATGCGCACCCATATTCAGCTGCGCCTTTTTCCAGAACCCTTCGAGACTGATATCTTGTAATCCATGCAGTAACGCCAATATTTCAACTCCCGGTTTCGCGGTAGTAAGAGGCTCGAGGTCGGAAGGCGAGATGCCGTGGGGTGTGTAGAGAACACCTTCTGCTCCATCTTTTCCATCTCGGGAAAAGGAGATCAAGATAGCGGAGTGGTAGTAAAGTAAATCATTCCCCGCATACGCAACCCTATGCACGCCCATCCAGTCTGGCAGTCTCCCCTCTCCTGTCCTGCCATCCTTCCAATCCCCTGAAAACCGGCCGATTTGTCGCACGGTGCGAAAGTGTTTCCAGGAGGAGATGGTCGAGAAGGCTTTCGAGGTTGCGAAGATGGGGGTGCCGGGCGAGAGAGTGAGGAGTGTGGGTTGATGCATGTGGTCTGTGAATTCGTGGGAGATGAGGACGGCGTCGATCCACCTCTCCTCTTCTTCAGCTTCGTCCTGCTCGTGTTTATTGATATCCATCACCTCCTCTTGATGCAGTGGATGTGCGTCTACCACAATAACATCCTCAGTCTCTATCCTCTTCAAGTTGGGGCGAGAAGCAGCGGGAGTACGAGCAGCGGGAGAAGGAGAGCCAGCAGCAATCTCTTCAATCCCCCGTATAACATCTTCTACCTCCGCTCTGCTCTGACAGCAGGAGTCTATTGCGTGCCGCTGGGTGCTGAAGAAGGCTGCTACGTCGCTTTGGGGACCCGCCAGCCATGGATCTATCAATATGTGGAAGTATAATCGTTTCTTTCTCCGGGGAAGGGATAGAGGTATCGGGAGCGAGAGGAGCCAGGTCGTGTCTGCGTTCAAATGTGTGAGAATTGGGCGGCGGGAGGAGAGGGCGTGGGTCATTGAGGTGCGGAGGTCGGTGAGGAGTTGTGTTGAGGGGGCGTCGAGGTCTTCGAGGTCTTCGAATGCAGTGGACATCGTGGAGATTGGCGCTTGGCTTCTGGGAGATTATTCGAATGGAGCCCATGGAGCTCAAGTGATGAGGAATTATAGGGATGAGGGGTGTTATGGGATTAAGCGGTGGAACCGGAGGCAGAGCATCTTGGTTGTAGTGGAAAGGTGTTGGTATTTGGAGGAGAGCAGACGTGGCAGGCTTGATTCAGGGGTAGCGGCTCCGATCTTGATTGTTACTACATCCAGTCCACAATCTAGGTATCGACTGAAAAGCTTCTATTTCACTGCTATTGTCATCTGGGAAGATTATGCGAAGAGTATTGAAAGTTCAATAACTATCTCCAATCCAACTAAAAGCTCAAACAAAATTTCACAATAATTCTACCCTGCTTGTTAATCATCCTAAGAAAGCATCCCTGCTACCCATGATACGATTCGAGAAGTCCTCTCAATACATGGTGCCCATTCTCTGACGCTATTCTCACAGCATTCTCGTACTGTTCCTGCCCATCTTCAAAGATGTTCGCTCTGGAATTGAGGAGCAATTGCACCATGTCAATCCTTCCATGCTCAGCCGCTCCTTCCAAGGCTGTCCTTCCACCAACTTCAGCAGCGGGAGCATTCACATCAGCGCCGTACTGCAGCAGCAGATAGGCAATCCCGAGGAGACCTTTGATGGCAGCGAACTGTAGTGCGGTCGCGCCGAATTCTTTGGCTGGCGGCGCGTTCACGTCGGCTCCGTGCTCGAGGAGAAGTTCCACAATCTCTTTGCCCCCATCTCTACTAGCCATCTGTAGAGATGTGTGAGGCATGTTGCCATGGATGGCATTTGCATTTGCCTTGTATTCTAGAAGAAGTTTGATTATTGCCGTATCTCGATTACTCACTGCAATCTGAAGTGGTGTTCCGTTGTCGCGTGGCGGTTTATCGGAGTGGCTCCTTTCATTGCTCTGCGGGAGGGCAACTGTATTTGCATTCGATCCATTCTCGAGAAGTATGCGCACTGTATCAAGGTTTTTCATAGATACAGCAAACTGCACCGGGGAATCATACACACCACTCGTCAGATTTTTACCTGCATCGGCACCTGCTGTCAACAGTACTCTAACTTTGCCCGGACTATCGTCTATTGCCACACACAGGGCGGTCCTGAGGTAACGGAAGTATTTCGTGTCTTCTTCCGTACCTTCACCAAATTCGAAGACCGCGTTCGGGTCAGCACCACGGTCAAGAACCATGCGGACAATTGGGTAGTTGGCGGCAGTGTCGTAGTCGAGAGCTCCTAGTAATAATGCCCCTGGCAATACCCGATCGGTCCGTTTATTGTACTTGAGAAGGGCATCAAGGAGAGACACGACAGTTATCTGGTCTTGCCTCTCCATCGCTCTCTTCAGCGCCTCGTATCCCACATCCTTGCTCTCATATGTCATGTCGCAGCTGTCCAGCGCTGTAAGAAGGACTTGAAGCAGTCCGAAGTCGGCCGTGGCCTCTTCTAAGGCCAAGGAATCATAAGGGTTTGCTCCGCTCCGAATAAGATGGCCCACCAAATCAATGTGCCCCTCCCTGACAGCAGTTGCAAGGGGCGTCATAGAACTGGATGCAGAATCAGAAGGGTTGTTGACAGCAGCGCCCATAGAAATGAGCTTGTTAACCAAAGGCAAGTTTTGTTCCATAATGGCAGCAGTAAGGGGCGTCCTAGAAGTGGGTGCAGAATCAAAAGGGTTGTTGACTGCAGCGCCCATAGAAATGAGCTTGTCAACCAAAGGCAAGTTTTTTTTCATAATGGCAGCAGTAAGAGGCGTTATGCAGGTGCACCCATACTTTCCCCTGTCGTAGGCATCTGTACCCAGAGCGTCTACGCTTGCCCCTGCGTTAAGAAGTTTCTCAACAACAGAGTCGTCACCCCATTGAATAGCCATGATCAGTGCATCGCCATGTACCTTGTGATGATGAAGTTGATGAACGCCACTTGAAGTCGACTTTTTATCATTGCGATTAAGTGTCGTTTCTGTGCAAGTGATCGAGTTGGCATCGATCAGCCCCAAGGCTGCGTTTCGATTTCTCTTTCTGATTGCGGTAACCAGTGCGGTTTGTCCAGAATCGGAAACGGCATTGACATCCGCACCAGCGGATAGAAGGGTGTCTAGCATCTGATCATTGCCACAGTCAACTGCCCGTAATACAGCGCCTCCGAGGTACGGAGAAATTGACACATCGCACATTGAAGACTTGTCAATGATGAGGCGCAAGGTGTCAATGGGTCCAAATTGGAGAGCCGACTCCAGTCCGTGGTGCTCTTCAAGAAGTTTTCGGCCTTTGGTAATTCCACATTCGAAGACTTGGTTTATAATAGCATTGTTCCCTAGGACTATGGCTTCAGCCAAAACCATCCTTTGTATCGTAATATGCGGTCGCGCCTTGAGTAGAGCCCCAACGATCTTCTCGTGCTCTCTGCGCATCGCCAACTGGACAGCATATGGCGATAAAGGAGCACCGTTATCTAAGAGCAATGCCACAAGTTCGAAGTCGCCTATATTGATGGCATAGTCCAATGAATACCTGGCCGTCCTGTTACCCCCGGCGCGCAGCATCATCTTAACAAGCACAGCACTTTCTGTCAGCACACTCAGCTCGAAAGTTGTCGTACAAAATCCTGTGTGGCCGTGACGGTCATGCGACCTAGCATGCCAATAAACCTCTCCGTGTACGTCGTTTCCTGCAGCTAGGAGACTTTGAGCCACGCCGATGACCCTCGGTAGGCTTTCCGCACCAGGAAATAGTCGTTTCCGTTTGGATAGCGGTTTTGGTGTAATGATGACTCCACAATCGTCACTGCCACAATCGTAACAGTCTGACGCTCGTCGTTCCTCCGTGCTGTAGAGACATTCCTGAAGAGCGGAAGTGCCTTCTTTCGTCCGAAAGTTTACGTCTGCCCCTTTCTGAAGAAAAATGTCGACGAGCTCCCTATTCCGATATTTAGATGCGACTGTCAGTGGCGAGTGCGATTCCGTTATGACGAAAGGCAGTTCTAGGTCAAACGTTGATATGTCACCCTTCTTCCCATTTAAGCCCCCCAAGCTCGACTCGTCAACCTTTGGGTTTATAGCCGCTCCAGCGTCTATCAAGGATCTAATGAGGATGAGAAAGAGAGCTGCTGTTTCCTGAGTGTCCGGGTGGTCGCCCAAATTCCACTCAAATCGGGTGCCCCAGAAATCTGTTCCTCGGAGGTTCTCCCCAATGATAGCAAGGACCAATCCGCTGCTTTTCCAGCCATTGCCAGGCTGGTCAATGACCGACCCGGCGTCGACCAACACATGAACCAGTTCCGTATTTCCTCTGATGCAGGCAAACTGAAATGGATTCATGTTGTCCGGAATTCGTGAATGTCTGCAAATGTGCCCGTTAGGATCCACCCCTGCTTTGATCAAGAGCTTGACAGTTGGGACGTCTTCAGCCTCTACTGCAATCCGAAACAGCTTCTCACGGAGTGCCTCCACCGTTTTTCCCTCCATAGAGGTCATGGTTTTGAGAACAGTCGTGCCCCTCTGGGCAAACCATTTGTACAATTCCTCGTCGCTGGTTTCTCCAGGAAAGTTGTTTGTGATCAAGAAAGCTGCAAGGCTCAAGAATTGGAGGACACCAAGTTTCTCGACTTCTCCTAGCGCAATTTCTGTCGCACAAGGCTCTTGATTGAATGCTTCTTTAGGGATAAGAGATTCTATCATGGACAAGCTAGCCTTGCTCGGATTCCCTTGAATGAATTGTGCCCCAAAGAGTGGCATAAGTGCTGACAAGCCAGAGTCAGAAGACTTGACGGCATCTGCATCACCCCAAGGGTTAACAATAGCGTACAATTTGATTTCGGTCATGACTCACCAGCTAAGGGATGTACTACTTCTTGAAATTGAAGTATAGGCAGATCTTCAAAGACGAGTCTAAAAACCGGTCTTGCCGTCGGGGTGCGTATGTCAAACCCGGGAGGTGTTTCGGGAGACATCACTAAACACTGTTAAACTGGAGTCCTCCCTTTGGCGCATGAAATACTCACCATGGGCTTTGTTAGTCCGCTCCGTGCATGACATATACCCCTGGCGAGATATCTCCTTCCGAAGTTTTTTCTGCGGCATCAATTCCTGGTCGAGATAGACGTTACTTTCTTTGGCCGCCCGTTTCCTTTGTTCAACCTTGTGACCAACAATTCTCCAGTCTTCCTTTGTGTGGTTCTTCTTAAAGCGCCATTCCTTGAATTTCTTTTCATACTGTGCCTTCCTAGAAATCATGCGTCAAGCTACAAGGAATTTTCGAAGGGAATCCTCAACCCAATTATACTTACGTAGCCTTGAATCCGTGTCTCTCTTCCATTTTCGTAATGACACCATCGGGTCCTTCAAGTTTATGCCCGTTTGCGATGTAGAGACCGCGAATCGCGTTCTTGAATCGGTCCCAGCATTGCGGATCAACCCGCTCAGACATTTTGCAGACGTTGCTGGCGCCGAACTCCGTGCCAGGCTGTTTGATCAAGTAGATGGAAAGAATACAGAGCTGGATGGCAGATCGAGAAATGTTGAAGGAGAGGTTTGCCAATTTCTTCGAGCGACAAGGCATCAACGTGGTGAAATTTGCGCAGCCACGACAGCCGAGCTTGGTGCAACACTGGGGCTGAGACATCATCGCTTTTTCATTCGCAGATCCCAAAATCTGAGTTTCAGCCACTTCACCGCCTGGCCACAGATTTAACAGCTCAGAATGTCTCTGTAGTTGCCCGGTTGCGATTCGTCGATTTCAAAGTCTGCCTGCGGTCGAGTTCACCATGTGGAGTGGTCGTGTCTACGACCACCTCTTCCCTAATTGGTGTATTCCAAAATCTTTTGCGAACTATGCGGGCCCATGCATTGAAACGGACAGTATCGGCAACGCGGTGCTACTTTGTACAGGCCAAGGTGACTTGCCGAGCATTCCTGACCGCATCCAGAAGACAGAATACACAAGTACTGGTTGCTCCCAAAATCTGTTTCCGGTCGGTATTCCTTGAGCACCTGTCCGGGATCTCATAAGGTGGGGAGACACGGGCATGGCTTGGTTCTAACAATACGGGCGCCCGGGCCGTGTGTGGCTTATCCCAGTGCTATTCATTGGTAATTTCCAAACTCTTTTCCTGTCCCTGGCAAAAGACAGTGCTGCCAATGTGAACCCATCTCTACTCCAAAGTATGCGGCACGTTCTTTTTGCCTTAAGCCCTCTGTCTAACTAGAGGGGTAACCACGTCTGTACTATAAAGCCAACATGACCGCTCCGAAGCTCAATTCATAACTTCAAAACACCTGTTCTTCGATTTCTACACTCAGCATCAAAGTTCTTCTTTCGCCGTCCATTTCTTGTTCTTCAGCATGAATCTCTCGCCAGAAGCAGTAATAGCATTGGTTACTCTTTTCGTTACGTGTACGCCGCCCGCGTTGCTAACATTGGGCTGGATCAACCGGCGGAGGAAAAGGCCTGCTGTCCATTCAGTTACGGGTATGTTTTGGAAGGTTTTGCTTCGCCACAGTTCTCTGACACAATATTTAGATGCCAGACTTCACAGAACCTCGGTTCCCAGACCTGGCACTGCAATATACGTTCAGCACAATGCATATCCTGAGACGAGGCCTCGGTTTGGTACTCCCCTTATCTTGAACCACGGTTTGTAATAATTTTGCCTGATCTTGCCAGAATTTGACAAGGATATTTCTGATACATTTCGATATCTCTAGAAGCGGTTTCATTCTACTCTCAATCGCGGTCATATGTTCAATCATTGTGCTAAGGGACTCCCTTCGAAAAGGTCAAGGAACCAGAGGGGTGTCTCATTAGATACAAATCATGTTATTATCAAATCACTGGAAAGGTTCAACTATAACGGCATGTAAGAACGCTAACATGAAGGCACTTAATTGAATGCCTCTCGTTCTTCCTTCTTCAATATGTTGACTGCATTAATTGTCGTGTGAATATCATATGTCAAACGAATCGCCATATTTGAAATTCTTAGGATAAAGTCTACGCGATAGCGTCTCTTGTATAAAGCGTTAGTTCTTATGCCATTTTAGTTCTGACAACAGAACGAAATTTAACGATGTGTTCTGGGAGTAGTGGTGGTGTGAAGTGCTTGATTCAGGACTGGCGGGGGGAGACCAAGCCGAAAGCGCCCAAATCTCTGCTGACTTCCCAGCAACACACCTCTACAACATATCTGTTGCAGTACCATGGGCATGTGATCTCTGGATGTAGTCTAGTGCGATCAGTTCGCTTAGTCAGGATCTGTAAACCATATTCCTGAAGATCTCACGCTTCACTTGAGTCTTTTCTAGCTAGCTTTAAATCAACTCTTATTTCTGAGAAATGCAACTCCCTACTCTGCGATCTTTATGTGCATTAATTTCCTTATCGGCAATTACGATCTTTTAAGTGTAAATGCGTCAGGCTATCTTGGATACTTAATTTGAAGATATACTAAACACAATTGGGGGTACACTGGCCTGCTGCGGTTTGAGAGCCTGGCTCGCAGCTCGGTGTCCTTTCCAAGGGTACGATTATTCTGGCAATTCTGACGAAATTAGTGAATTTAAGATCAAATTAGGAAATTTGCAGATTGGTCGATATGCTATAGCACATTCCACCTCGCAATCTTGTACACATCATTATCCGACTCCTGCTCTACGAATACAAAGATCCATAGTGGATTTGCAGATATCATTTGGATCGCATTCTGCATCCACAATCTCTAAATCCAATACAATTACTCACGCTCAAAGCTGCACAGCCACCAACCCTTTGCGAATGCAAGAAGGAGGTCCCAGTCGCAGACGCATGGGAAAGAGGCAAGAGACATTCAGAGCCGGGCAGCGAGTCTGAGCTGGAAATAGGCTTATCTGAAGACAGCATAGGGTCGATGGATTACCTTCGAAGTGTGCTTTCCTGCCGCCGCCAGTGGTAAAAGCCTGATGCATTGTTGTCACCCACCCTTAGCCGCATTTCCTTGGAGATTCTTTTGTATATCGCGGACTGCCTTCCTCCAAAGTTAGCCGTGGCCTTCTCTCTTTCCTGCTCGCACCTCAAACGTTTACTTAGTCCTCAGCAATTCTCGAAGTTGGCATCTTCGAACACAAACTCGAGTTGCTAAACTTTTAGCTATCAATCTACCCAATTGCATTGTGTGCGTTCCTTGCAGATGGATACATAAAATGGAGAACTTGCAAAGATATAACAGCGCTACTTACAGTGTTGGCAGCACGATCCGTCAGTACAAGTCTTTACGACATGTGTGACCAAGGACCGAAGTGACGACACTAGCCGTATAACTGACTTATTGGGTGCAACCGCTTTCAAAATGGCCATCAAAAGACATCATCAATAACTCGGTTATACTAGGCTATTATCGATAATATCTAACCAAGTAGCGCAGGCCGTGGAACATGGAGCCCAAGTGCGGCAATCCAGAGGAGAATACCGAGTTATTCGTGGGCATTTGATGCATCGCCTATGGAATGTATGCATCTCGTGCAAATGCTTGAATAGCACACCTTGAGTGAACGATCTGTATCCTGAGATAATATGTCCAGACATCAAGCTCAGAAGTAGCATGTTTGAAAACAGATCTGGGTTAAGGAGTTGTCGAGAATGCCCTAGGGGGTACAGTATTGACTTCAATAACTACAACAGCCTTTTTGGGGGGGGGCGATGTTCTTCACGAGATGGAAGGACTTAGAACCTGACCCAGAGAATGAGGTGCGGGAACAGCATCTCCCATCGAGAACCTTAGACTTCGTTCTATCTTCTATTCTGGGTGTCCAGACTCAACTTGAGTGCCAGTCTGAAGACCGGGAAACGGCAACGACTTCAAGTTTGATTCATTGCTAACGCCGAAGAACATATCTGAGCTGCTCCAATTTTAGAAGCAATTCGCTGCTTGGTAACGATGAATTGTTCTTTGAAGGTCTTCAAGCCCACAGACCATGTAACAAACATCGTGGAATAGATTGAATCCGAAAATGTTTAGATTATGGGGTTCCTGCAGCCATTAGGCCTGGAAGGCCAACATTTGCAATGGGGGACTGAGGATAAGACTGTTGGGAGTTATGTTGTCTTGCGGCCTTGAGACGCTGCTAAGGTTAAATATAAGTTAATTATCCAATCTTTTATCAAACTAGATTGCTGTTGACTTTGTCCTTGCTTTTGGCGTGATATTTCACCCCTTTCTCGTATCCTTTCTTGTTTGCTCCATAGTGTCCTATAGTGTCCTGGAACTTGGCTTCGTCCTCACCACACCTATGAGACGGAATAGCGTATCTCTGGATTCTGTCGTCCGGGAAGTTCTCTGTCTCAAGATATCCCGCCTCAGACTTGAGTTTGGACTGTCACATGCTCTGAATGCACTACTGTAGGGCTTAGAAGCGGGGAGCAAGTCGACAGAAGCTTCGGCAGTCTTACTAGTCAAAAAACTTTCAAAGTAGGAAGCAAGGTCTGCTAGACTGCTAGAGGCAAAATTGAATTCGGAGTCAGAGTTGGTCCGTCGGCTCGATCACAGGGCACGTTTTTGGATACAGGGTCGGTGGTCTGAACTTGACGAAACGAAATCAATGCATTCGGAGTTCTAGGAATTAAGAGATCTAAGCCCCAACGGAAGAAGATCTTTCTGTCTTATAACAGCTTTGGAGAAGAAACTGGGAACAGATCAAGTGTAGACATCAGACATCGTTCTGCTTTCGGCTCCCCCCCCCCCCCCCCCCCCCCCCCCCCCCAATCCAACGCCATTGGATTTTCAGCATGAATCTGGCGGTCGCTAAGCCGCAGCCTTGATATCTAAGCCTCTTAAACCACCGTCACTCCTCCATTTGTCTAACACCCCCACGTAATGATTGATGCCTCTTCCCCAAACCTGGCCCCTCATCATCTTCGCTTGTACCTCTGGACCTTTACTAAGCAACTTATCAAGCTCGCCTTCTAAGTTCAAGTAATTGGGCGTGCAGCCCCCCATACCGCTCATACCCAGTGCTACCGCAGCAACTTGGTCAGCCCAGTCATCCTGCGCCGCCTGCGTCGATTCGATGATGGCACCGGCAGTGCCCGCCTTGCGTTGCCCTTCCATGATCATATAGCCAATGTGCTTAGCGAAAGTATCCATACTCATGATTTGATTAGCGGTGAGACTGGCTTGTGAGGCGCCTGCGAAGAACAAGTTCGGGAAGCCGGCGCGACAAAGACCATGTAGCGTGCTGATTTCCTCCTGATATGCGGCGTCCATATCAAGGCTGTCCTTGCCGGTGATGGTGATGCCAAAGCGGAAGCCAGGACTCATGTTGGTGGACCCTCCAAGTACCTTATACCCGGTGCCAAGAATCAGTAGGTCAAGCTCGTATTCGACCCCATTGACTACCACGCCCTTTTCTGTGAATCGGTCGACGCCATGTCCATTTGTGTCGACGAGGGTGACGTTGGCTTTATTGAAAGCAGGGAGGAAATCATCATGGAAACATGGGCGCTTGCACCACGTGGGATACCAGTGCTTGAGATTTTGCGCCGTCTCCTTGTCCTTGACAATCTCATCAACGCGTTTGCGAACACGTTCGGCTCGGGGTATGTCGTCTACATGAAGCCTCTCAACATATTCGGAAACCTGATCCGGAGTGACAATACTGTCGTATCCCCACGCTGTACAATACGATGGGTTCCCCACAACCCAGCTATCAGAGACCATATTCACGGCAGGCTGGGGTTGCGTCCGGTGCAGGATCTCGGCAAAGTTGACATTGCGATCCCACCACCAGCCTTTCTTGCCCGTGATCTTCTTCCATTCTTCGGGGTCCGTTTCGCGTTGGTTGCGCACATCAATGGATGATGGTGTTCGTTGAACGACGAAGAGCTGCTTCGCGTATTTTGCAAGCTCTGGAATCGCCTGTACAGCCGTTGCTCCAGTGCCAATGATGCCGACAGTCTTGTCCTTAAGCTTGGTCAATTCTGGCTTCACTTCACCGTTGGATCCACCCGTGTATCCGTAGTCCCACCGCGAAGTGTGGAAAATGTGACCCTTGAAAGTATCAAAGCCTTTGACGTCAGGGATTTTAGGGCGCGTGGCCTGCCCGCCAGCTAGGAGGACATATTTGACGTGTAATTCAAGATCAAGATCTTGCTTGTCTCCTGCAAACTGGGTCTTGACAATCCACTCGTTTTTTCCGGCGTCCCAGTTCATTTGCTTGGCCTGCTGCCTGAATATCGTTCGGCCTCTCAGGTTCCATTGGTCTGCGATCCTGTTTGCCTGTCCTCGTAGCTCGGGGCCGTAGGAGTATTTATGCTTAGGCATATATCCAGTCTCCTCCAACAACGGCATATAGATGTAGCTCTCTACATCGCACATAAGACCTGGGTAGCGGTTCCAGTACCACACTCCCCCATAGCCTCCCGCGGAATCAACAATGACTAACTCTTCCAGTTTCGCGCCCGCATCAAGGAGACGCACAGCGAAGAGGAGCCCACTGTACCCGGCACCGACAACCAGGTACTTGATTGGGTTGGAAATGTTGATGGTCACAGGCACAGAGGTGTGCTCGTCAGGGCCAACCCACGGGTCATCTTGGAGATGTTTGAACTTTTCCGACGTCGTCAGGTCGATGAATTGGGCTTCGCCTTGGGGGCGCTCGTTCAAGCGCTTATCACGTTCAGTATTGTACCTGGATTCGATGTCTGCAATTGCAGAGGCAGATATCCCATCAACATCGAGCTTCGCCATGATGGTCCGAGGGATAATTCAGTGCGAATATTGAAGCGGGGAAATCGGAAGTGGGAGGAGAACAAGAACTGTATTTATTGCTAGCAGTGAGCTAGTTACAAAGCCCACCACAGAAACCTGGACCCCAATAGGTCCGCGCTGGCCTGTGGGGAAATCTACCCCGCGTTTAGGCCGCTTGTGGGTTAACTTTGCTCTGCAGAGGCATTCGACCATAGTGTCCGTTAACAGCGAGTTGACTGCGCGCCCGATTAAAGTATTTGTCAAGACCTGTATCAAGGACGTTCGCTAAGAATTCTAAATATCAAAAGGAAAGCTGACGTAAGAGGGATGCGGAGATGTGGAAATAGGGCGCAGTCATACAGCCTCACCAGGCTTCCTTAGCACCGCCGTGTTTAAACATTGCTAATAGAAGCTTCGGCTTTAAGATCTTAGTTTTTTAAAAGCGAATTTGTTATTAATAAATAAGTAGTATTTCTTAACCTTTCTAAGTAAAGATATCAAAGCTAGAATTTACTCTCAATCGGGAATATAGAGATATGAGCTAATCTATTAAAATTCCAAGAAGGGCTTCTATATGAATCGCTTGACCTATTTACTGAGCACTAACCCTTTTCTCTAGGAATAGCATTCTATGCCCCTGTACATAACGGCACTTTTCTAGCTGTTAGCTTTGCATTTTGCATTCTCCTTAAAGGTCTAGCGTAGAAAATTGCAGTCACTGTATAAGATAGAATTCTTAATTTGTCTTCATCGCATGTACCTGAAATTCGGCCGACAAATTTATTCAATGAGGATTAATGAATGGAGACGCGCAATTTTGTATTCACATCACGTGATACAATTAGCACATGACTTTGCCCCGCTTGACCTACCTAGCCTGGCTTTTAACACTTCATGAAGCCACTGTTAAAGTGTTCTTTTCTCCTTCAGTGCAATTCGGTAAATAAGCCATCATGCCATAATCAATCCATGCGAGATCTGGGTAATCAACAGTAAGATATTACCAATCTTGCAACTGATAAGCGAAACCAGCCCACCACTAGCGTCCAATTTTTACTCAACACCTTAATCAGCTATTTGCATCACATCGCCTGAGCTGTTTCAGACCTTTTCAACCTCATCCTTCAAAGACCAACTTCTCAATTGATCATATTGGTCTTCAGAGCCTCAAGTCTAACCTTCAGGTCGGGTTCTCAACACAAACATAATTTACAATGGCCACCGCAACCGCCGATTTCGGCATCGACGTCTTTGCCAAGTACAAGCCCATTGCTCTTGACCCGTCAAACCCGAAGCTCTCGGAGCAGCAGAAGAGTGACCTTCTGTCCAACATCTCACTCCTCAGAGACACAATCGTTTACTTCACATCATCTGGAGCAGCTCGAGGAGTCAGCGGTCACACCGGAGGCCCCTACGATACCATTCCGGAAGTATGCATCCTCGAAGCCTTCTTCCACCACTCATCCGACAAATATCTCCCAGTAGTCTACGATGAGTCTGGACACAGAGTTGCTACCCAGTACCTCCTGAGTGCCCTCCACAAGCACATCCCATTTGAGCATCTCCTCCACTATCGTGAAGCCAATTCGAAGCTACCTGGCCACCCCGAGCTTGGACTCACCCCTGGTATCCAATTCAGCTCAGGTCGTCTCGGCCACCTTTGGTCTTTCGTCAACGGAGTTGCCATGGCTCATCCCGGAAAGACTCTCTTCATGCTAGGCTCAGATGGTTCCCAGCAAGAAGGTGACGACGCCGAAGCTGCACGCATGGCCGTTGCTCAAAACTTGAACGTCAAACTCCTGATCGACGACAACGATGTCACCATTGCCGGTCATCCATCCGAGTATCTCAAGGGTTATTCACTCAGTTCTACTCTGAAAGGCCACGGTTTGACCGTCTTTGAGGCTCCTGGAGAGGACATCGAGAAGCTCTACTCTTCCGTCTGTGAGGCGGTCACTCACTCCGGACCAGCTGCTGTAATCGTCAAGAGAAAGATGGCCCCCGGAATCAAAGGTCTTGAAGGCACCACCCACGCTCACGATGTCGTTCCAGCCAAGGTTGCCATTGAATACCTCGAGGAACGTGGTTACAACGATGCTGCGGCGAAGATCAAGGCCATTACACCCAACTCACTTGCCTACCTCTACAGCGGTTCCAGCAAGGAGGTCTTCGCCAACCGTGTCATATTCGGCGAAGCCGTTGTCTCCGTCCTAGAGAAGTTGTCCAAGGAAGAGGCTAAGGAGAAAGTTCTAGTCGTCGACTCCGATCTCGAGGGTTCGACTGGCCTCAGCGTGATCCACAAGAAGCGCCCCGAAGTCTTCATGTCCTCCGGTATCATGGAGCGCGGCAACTTCTCCGCAGCAGCAGGCTTCGGCTCCGTCAAAGGCAAAGTCGGCATCTTCTCCACCTTCTCCGCCTTCTGCGAAATGATCATTTCCGAAATCACCATGGCTCGCCTCAACTTCGCCAATGTCATCTGCCATTTCTCCCACTCTGGCGTCGACGACATGGCCGACAACACCTGCCACTTCGGTCTCAACACTTTCTTCGCTGACAATGGCCTGATTGACGGCGATACTACTCGTCTCTACTTCCCTGCCGACGCCAACCAGATGAGAGCTACAGTTGCCAAAGTCTTCTGGGACCAAGGCATCCGCCTCATCATCTCGACTCGCTCCAAGACCCCTTTGATCCTGAAGGAGGGCACCACGGAACCGTTCCACGGCGAAGGCTACGAGTTCGTACCTGGCAAGGACGAATTCATCCGCGAGGGCAAGGCAGGCTACGTCGTTGCATATGGTGAGATGGTGTACCGGGCACTAGATGCAGTTGACCGTCTCCGTAGCGAGGGCGTTGATGTCGGTTTGGTCAACAAGTCCACACTCAACGTGGTTGATGAGGACGCCATGCGAAAATTTGGTTCTTCTCCATTTGTCCTGGTTATTGAGAGTTTGAACCAGAAGACTGGTCTGGGAAGCAAGATGGGCTCGTGGCTTCTAGAGCGGGGCTTGGCGCCAAAATATAAGTATATTGGCACCAGCAAGGAGGGATGCGGTGGCTTGAGCGAGCAGATCTTCCATCAAGGCCTTGATCCCCAGAGTGTGATTAAGGCGGTTCGCGCTTTGCAATAGGTGCTCGTTCCTTTCGCCTTCGCACAACTGATGACGCAAATGAAATTGATGGGTTGATGGAGCTCCTCCGCTCTAATAATCAACAATTGTACTTCTGAAAATGACAATAGATGCTTTACAGATTTACCTTCCGTCATGTGATATCATTGATACAGAGATTCATGCTTTGGGGCGAAGCTGCAAGTCCCACAGGGTGCGTGGCACGTGGTCAACACGTAGAATCGCTTGGTCGAAAAGGGGAGGGCGGCTTGTGGCGAAACGGGAGCAACTAATCGAACTGCCGCATAGCCCTATGAGTGCTTAGCGATGTGGCTATCTGCAAAATCCATATTCTAAATAACCGCTTCTTTCTTTCCTTCCTTCTTTCCTTCCTTCCTTCCTTCTCAACCTAGCTATAATTAAGTGAAGCTTAGTAATTTAGGCTAGTTAATAGATATCCTAATTAGCTATAAATATATAACTCCTAAAAATTCCGAATATAAATAATTAAATAGAGCTAATTAATATAGAAATTAAAAGTTTATAATTAAGGTATTCCTAGAATAATATTATTACTATATAGTAAATTTATATTATAGCTTATATTAAGAGATAATATTATTTAATTTAGCTAAAAATAGTAGTAAGAACTATAGTTTCTATAATATATAAAGGGTTATATATAATATTCTTATATATAATAGACCTTAACTATTAGATAATATAATTAGTAATTAGAAGAATTAGTAATCCTATTATATTATAGGAATATTACTAATTAGTAAGTATTAGTTCACTAGTAATACGTAGTATAGTGGGGATCTAGTAGATACGGGGCAAGTTAGGTATTTATATGTAATTCCTTAGTTTCTCGCTCACTTTAGTATTTAGCCTTTCACCTTTTTAATAAAGGAGACCTTAAGTAATATAATACACACTTCACCTATATAATACCTCCTTAATTCGTACGTGCACTTATTCGATATATTATTATATATTATATTCCTATAATCTCCTCTTTATTATTATATTCCTATAATCCCCTCTTTATTATTAGAAGTATATAAAAGAGATAATTAATTAGGTTTATAGTTATTAAGATATTAATATAATTATAGAAGAGCGGTTAACCTAAGGGGGTAGTCACGTGATAGTTAAAGTAAAAAATGACTATATAAAGTATAAAAATATTTCCTCGCTTAATTATATATATTATAACTTCTTTAATAATAAAGATATTATAATTTTGAGACTATAAAATTAATTCTTAGTATATATAGTATAGTTTTAATTAATATAATTTATTCTAATTAGTATAGTAGTAGTTTTTTTTTTGTTATATTTATATTAAACTAACTATAGTACTCTACTCTACTCTACTTAAGTACTATATTACGCTACTTAAACTCTACTCTACTCTACTTAAGACTACTCTAGAGTAGCTTAAGTAGCTTAAGTAGTTTTTGCCTATATTATATAGGATTCGATATACTAAGAAAGCTAAGTAGCTATAAGCTAAAGAATAAGCTCGTAGTATATAGATATAGATATAGGTCTTACCTTAATTATATAAGGTAAATTAAGTAAGGTATATAATAGGAAATATAAGATAAAGGTAAGAAGTTCTTATTTCTAATAAGTTTATTAAAATATTAGAAATATCTTAAGATTTATCTAATAACTATAACCTATAATATACTTACTTAATTATTCCCTTTAATCTTTTCCTATTTACTTCTATTATAGATATCCTTATAAGAGAATTCAAGTAATATTTATTTAGTTTATTATAAACTCCTTTACTTCGAAAGTTCTATAGATATATAAAAATTAAGCTAGTACTTAACTACTATAATTCTAATCCTACTTTTAATATATGTTATATACTTTAAATATATATAACTATATCTCGTAATTATTTATATATTATCGCTTTCCTAAGTTAATTATATAATATAAATAATACTTAGAGAGGATTTTAATTATTAGTATAATATAAATATAAGGATTAGGTATACTTAATACTTTATTTTAATAAAATACTAGTATATTATATTAAATATAATATATTAAAGAGCTCTTATTATAAGGCTAGCCGGCTCACGCGCTCACTTATATAGCTTCTTTTTCCGGGTTTCTTTAAATTACGTGCCTTAATTAAAAGCCTAATTTTAACTTATTAAAAGCTAGGTTTTATTTACGTTAGCTAAGTAAGAGGGCGGGGGGCTAGTATAGCAAAATGTTCATATAATAGTGAAAAATTCACTATTACGTGACTTGTAAAATTAAAAACCTATTAGAAAGCTAAAGGGGGGTTTAGGGGGTCTTCCCCTAAAATTAAGAACTCCTCTTACCTTTTTCTACTTCCTCTTTTCTTTTAAGGAAGTTTAGGGTAAAATATATTATTATATAACTTAGACTCTAGAGAAATATTTAACTATACTTAAGGGAGGGTTTAGGGGCCTCTCCCCTAAGATTAAAGACTACTTCCTCCTTTTTATAAGGGGAGCTTAGGGGGTCTCTCTAAGATTAAATACTCTTTACTAACTAAAGTCCTCTTTTAGAAGAATACTTTCTCCTATACTACTTTATTACTAGGGGAGTTTAGGGGAGCTAAGATTATAATATATTCTCTTAATAAGATAAAATCTAGCTTTTACTCTTTATATTTACTCCTATTAATATAGCTCCTAGTTAGCTTATAAGCTAGAAGCCGCTTAAAGTAGCTTAAATATAAGTTAAACTATATATAATTAGGGGTTTTTATATATTAAGACTTATACTAAGAAAAATATAAATATCTAAGGGAGGTTACTCTATAAGGAACCTTAACTTATTATATATATTAAGGTATTAGAGCGAGAATAATTAGGATTCTAAAGAGTTAATAAGTTACTAGTTATTTTATATAACTACTTATCTAGATCCTTCCTTTCTTAGTAACTAAACTATAACTATAGTTATAGGTATATAATCTTATACTATAGTACTAAGACACGTATATACTCTTAGCTTTTTATAAAATTAACTTATAAATAGTAAAAGCGCTTTAATATAGCTTTCTAGCTTAATAGCTCTATTTCTAAATAAGTAAGTCTTTAGAGTTTATAACTAAGATAATTATTCTATATTATCTTATTCTTATACCTAATAATAGCTTTAATAAGGGTAAGAAATTATTAAGCTATTATTATAGAATTTATTACTCTTTTTTATTACTAGAAGATATTAGTAATATTCTTATTTACTTTTATTAATTTTCTAAAAGTATAATTATATCTAGTAATTACCTCGAGGGCCTTATATTACGGGCTAGGCCTTTATATAAAGAAGACTAATAGTTTAATTAACTAAATAGAATTCTCTAAAGAGAAAAGAGAAGAGAAAAAGGAGGCGAGGATAAGAATTATATTCCTTAAGGTATCTAAGCTCCCTAAGTAATACTTAGGTTACTCTATTAACTAAAGGGGGCGTATTACATAACTATAGATATATCTAAGGTTATGTGACCTAAGTAAAGGCTCTCTAGCTAAGTATATTAATCGGGTCTTAACCTATTATATTACCCCCTCCTTACTCGTAAATACTAGCCCTATAAATATATAAGTAAAACTTCCTTCTATTTAATACTCTCTTCCTAAGCCTCTAAAGCTAATATCTCCTCTAGTATAGAGCGCGGCTCTTATATAGGGCGGGTATAGCCTTTCTACTTTATAAGTAACTTCTTTAAGACTCCTTAGCTATATCTTATATACTTCTCGTTAAGGATCTACTCGATTTCATACTCGTCTTTATCCCTTATAAGCTATAATTAAGGCTATAAGTCGTCCTAAGACTAATATAGTAGTGAGTCTATTATAGCTAGCTAAAGGAGCTTATTATAGAATATATTATGAATTCCCGGAGGTATATTAAGCTAAAAACTATAACTCCCTATAACCTCTACTACTATATACTTAGTATACTTTATATTAAGCTTCTTAGTTAATCTATTCGTTTATATATTCTAGAGGTTAAGCTATACTTTATCTCTAACCTTAAACTCTAGGGTTTAGTCTCTCTTCTAGTTTATTACTTTCTCCTAAAGCTATTAAACTATTAGTATTATAGCTTACACGTATTCTCGTGTATTATAGAGCTTATATATAATATTATCTATTATCTAAACTAGTAATACCCCTCTACTTTCCTTACTAACTTTGTCCTAGAGCTAGACTAGCTTTATATAATATCTATGGAATAGAAAGAAAAGGCTAACCCCTATAGAAGTAGTGTCTCGGATATTAATTACTAGTTTAATATATAATAAGAGGCTTATTATCACGGGCTAGGCCTTTATATAAAGAAGACTAGTAGTTCAATTAACTAAATAGAATTCTCTAAAGAGAAAAGAGAAGAGGAAAAGGAAGTGAGGACAGGAACCGTGTTCCTTAAGGTGTCCGAGCTCCCTAAGTAATGCTTGGGTTACTCTATTAACTAAAGGG